>SJYQ01020863.1:210837-250100 GCA_006410935.1 Redunca redunca
TGGGGGGCTGATACCGCCGCTGCCATGGTGAGGAGGGAGGGGGGGTGGTGGGGGCGGGTCGGGCTTGCAATAGTTGGGCGAGCCAGGCTGCGGGGGCCGGGGAATGTGTTTGTTCTTCTTCTTGGGCAGCTTCTGTTTGGCCATGGCCAGCGAATAGTACATGCCGAAGTTGTTCACAATGACGGGCACCGGCATGGCGATGGTGAGCACCCCGGCCAGGGCACACAGCGCCCCGACCAGCATCCCCGACCACGTCTTGGGGTACATGTCTCCATAACCCAGGGTTGTCATGGTGACCACGGCCCACCAGAAGCCAATGGGGATATTCTTGAAGTAGGTGTGGTTGGAGCCCAGGATGTCGTTGGGGTCGGCGCCAATGCGCTCGGCGTAGTAGATCATGGTGGCAAAAATGAGCACACCCAGGGCCAGGAAAATGATGAGCAGCAGGAACTCGTTGGTGCTGGCGCGGAGCGTGTGGCCGAGCACACGCAGCCCCACGAAGTGCCGCGTGAGCTTGAAGATCCGCAGGATGCGGACGAAGCGGACGACCCGCAGGAAGCCCAGCACGTCTTTGGCAGCCTTGGAGCTGAGGCCTGAGAGCCCCACCTCCAGATAGAAGGGCAGGATGGCCACACAGTCAATGATGTTGAGGCTGCTTTTGAGAAATTCCACCTTGTCTGGGCAGAAGGTGATGCGCATGAGAAACTCAAAGGTGAACCAGACCACGCACACGCCCTCCACGTAGGTCAGGAAGGGCTCCGTCTCCACCTCCACATTGGTGACATTCTCCGGCGGAGCCCCAGGGATCGGGGAGGCTTGCGTCACTGTCTTGTTACTGATGTGGATGAAGCCCTCATGGGTCTCCAGGCAGAAGGTGGTGATGGAGATGAGGATGAAGAAAAGGGAGGCGAAGGCCACATACTGTGGGGCAGAGTGGGAGAAAAAGGGCAAAAGGTGACCCAGGCATCTGGTCAACCAGCCATCTACCCAAGACCCTCCCAGCGGCCCCTTTCTCAGATCCAAACTCCAGGGGAATCCGGGTTTCCCAGCCCCAATGTGTCCATCGCTTCTTGCATCCTGTTCTCTCTAAAGCTTGCAAAAGGATCAGAGGCAGCTCTCCCTCAGCTCCGGAGAGGAGCTGGCCCCAGCCACAGCAGCAGATGGTCCACTTCTTTCCTGGAAACAGCAATTTCTGGCTCTGTGCTCTGTCTCCTAGACCACCCCACCACCACCCTCCTGTTCCCTGTGTCATATCTCAGGGGTCCCTGGCAGGGTCCAGTGATTCTGCTGGGGGGGTGGGGGAAGGGAGACTAAAATCATGCATCCTCAGAAGCTTTGGGGCTTGGCTTGGAGCTGGGGGGAAGGGGAAGGGGAGAAGGTGGGTGGGGAGGCAGAACCAGGAGGTGGTTAAGAGTAGGAAAGTCTAGGTTTGAATTCAGCTTTTTCTTTGCCTAATTGGGCAAGGAGATTAAGCCTTCTGAACCTCAAGTTTTGGTGTTTTATTTTTACAGGATTATCGTAAGGATTACATTAGATGAATATACAAAGGGTTTGGCTCCAAAACCAGTGCTTGAGCTTTTGTTAGCGTATAGGGGCATCAGTTAAAGGGGGGCCAAGGTTGAGACCTCAGGTGCCAATGTTTAAGGACCATGATGCTAATGACCGAGTCCGAGAAAAGAGAAGGCTGGGTGAGGCCCTCACCCAGAGGAAACAGCAAAGGGGTGGACCCACAGAGGAGAGGAGCAGTGTCAGGGCTCTGAAGAAAGAAGGAAGTGAAGGGTCAAGACTGAAAAAAAGGGAAGATGATAGGGGTGGGGTTTAAGGCTCTGGAAACGAAGGGAATGTCTGGGGCTTAGGCATAGAAGAAGGGGAGAGGGCAGGGCTAGGTCCAAGGAGAGGTGAGGGGACTGGTCAGCGGTTCAGAGGTATGGGGTGCCTGGATCATTTCAAGATGGGGAAGGATCTATGTCCTGAGCGCACAATGGTGTGGGTTTTGATGAAGGCCTTGAGGACTGAAGGCAGGGTCAAGATCTTGAAGGCCTCTAGGAATTGTAGTTGGCTTTATCAAATATGTAGAAGGGAGGTCAAAGCAGTAGGGTTAGTCCTGCGAGAAAGGGATGGGCGTTGAGGCAGAGGGAGCTTTAATCAGATGGGGTAGAGGAGAGAGAGACGGGGCTGCCGTGAAGAGAGGAGAGCCAATGTTAGGCTACAGAAATGACCTTAGACCTTGGGGTAGCCTGTGGGGAGGCAGGGTCAGTGCTGGCCCTCTGCCCCACCCCCCTCTTCGTTTCTCCGCAGTGGTTTAACAGGCCAGAGGCCGGCGCAGAGCGCATGCCTGGTGCCCGCCCCCCCGCACCCCACTCCGAACCGGGCGCACAGCGCAGGCTGCGGCACCGCAGTGGGGGCGGGCCGGCCGGGCCAGGGGGCGGGGCGCGCGGTGGCCAGCACCACGGACAGCTCCCCCGCCGCAGTGCGCAGCCGCAGGGCCTGGGAGCAGTTTTAACCCCTACCGGGCCGGAGCGGAGCAGGCGGTGCGCAGCCGCGGTGCCGCTTCACAGAGGGAGGCCACAGGCCAGGAGCTTGAGTAACTCCTTCCCTCTCAGAACACAGAAAGAAAGGTGGGCGCCCGCCGCAGTGCGCAGCTGGACAGCGTCAGGACTGGTTTACCCCCTTGTCCCAAGATGGGTCAAAAGCAGAAGGGGTAGGAGGGCATGGAGTCCCTGTAAGAAGGAAAGGGGAGACTACGGAGAGGGGAGCGAGGGGGGAGGAAACCGGACCCTCCACTTTGCTCTGGCTTCAGCTCTCGACTCTCAAACTTTCACTTGAAGGCTAGAAAGTGCTTGACACTACATGGACACAGTAAATAAATGTCCTCCGGAGCTGTCCTGAACCCCTAGCTTCACCTCAGGACCCTTCAATGGGGTCACAAGAGGGAAGGGCGCCCCAGGCCATGGAGGAAGGGTGACTCTCAGAGGCCTGAGGGGGCATCTAGGGCCACGTCCCTTCCGCACCTCCTCTCCCCCACCTCCCCCCACCCCAAACCCAAATCCTGCCAACTCAGCGCTTCCCGGGGACCAAACTTTATGCGGTGCCTCCGGGCCCCCCTCCCTCTTACTCCCTCCCCTGGCGCGAATGCGGCACTGCGGCTCCTCGTCCTTCCCGGCCCAGGACGCGGCACGGTGGGGGGAGGGTGCCGGACGGTTCCTCCGGGTGTTTGGGTCCCCAGGAGGCTAGGAGGAGGGCTGGAGTCTCTCCTCTTTCCCTCCTTTCTTTAATTTCCCCTATCTTGGACTGTCCTCCATCAACACAGGGAGGAAGTTAGGAGGAAGAGGTTCAAGTGAGAACTAGGGGGTAGGGTAGCTATTTAGCCAAAGAAGTTACAGATTTTTGAGGAAAGTTTTTTAGCGGGGAGATGAAGGGATCTTCGGGGGAAGTCTAGAATTTTGAGGGCGATAAGGCGGGACAGAGGATAAGGCTGGAGTGTGGGCTCTTTGGTTCACTTTGCAGGGAGAGGGGTCAGGAAGGGCTGAGGAGCCCAGTTCTAGGCTTCAGACTGGGTAGTGGGGGGCGGAGGTTGTTGAGAATGATGAAGCGAGGAGGGATTGGAGCCAGGGATGAGGGGACAGGCGAAAAGAAACCAAGAAAGAACTGGGAGCTATTTTGAGAAGGAAGTTTTGGGTCTGAAAAACTTAAGGGTCCCAAGGATTGAGGTTAGGTAAAAGTTCTGGAGCAGGAAGGAAAGTCATTTACTGACTAGGAAAAAGGCTGGGAGGCTGAGGATGGGGCTGGAGGTGGGGCTGTCCCAGAGACAGAGTGCAGTTTAAACAATGGAACGGAGAAGCCGGGAGAATCTGTGGATGAGGCAGGAGCGATTCTAGAGGGCATACGGGAAGTTCTGAAGATGAAAGACATTCTGGGGGCTCGGGACTCTTCTGGAGACGTTGAGGAGGAGTGTGAAAGCCTTGGGGGAAGTCTGGAGCTGTATTGAGAAACCCTCAGGAGAGGAGTTGGTGTGAAGGATGCGAGAAGGGATGTGAAACACAGAGGTGGCAGCAGGGTTCCAGGAGAGAAGATGCCCCAAGACTCAGCGTTGCAGCGAGGGTGAGGGGGAGTGTCCTAGCGGGAGCAAGTGGTTTGGAGGTTCAGAGGGGTCTGGAGACTCTGAGAGTGAGGTGGGAACTATTCTGAGACTTAAAGGGCAGAAGAAGCAGGAGGGCTCAAAGATAACCAGGAGATGCAAACTTGGAAAGAGGGAGGGGATTTGGAGACGGGCAGAGGGAGAATGAGAGAGGTGCTGGGAGAGCCTGCAGGACTGAAGGTTGGAGAACTGAAGAGCAGGCTTCATGGGGCCTGTAGGGGATGGAGACAGTGTTCATAAGCCCTGGGACACTTTGAGGGTGAAGAAGCGATGTCTTCTGAGGATTTAGGAAGGTCCAAGAAACTGAAGGCTGGGGGAGAGTCCGCTGAGGGTCTGAAAGGTGCCCAGAGAGGTGAGAAGAGGTGAAAAGAGGCTGGGAAGACTCTGAGGGTTGAGGAAAGGTCTTTTGAAAGCTCTCTAGCGGGGTCCAGGAAAGGCGGGGGTGGGGCTGTTCAGGCAGGTTGTTTAGGATATTGGCCCATCGGAGAAGTTTCTAAGGGTCTAGGATGGACTAGAGAAGCAAGGTGGGGTTGAAAGGGGTCTGGAGGGCTCTGAAGGTTGGAGAAACATCTTCTGAGGATCTGGGGATGGTCAAGAGAGGGGGGTGTGTTCAGAGGGGTACGGGAGACCCAGGAATGGGGTAAGAGGCTTCTAAGAAACTGGGAGCCTGAGAGACCAGGCGGGTCTGAGAGGGGCCAGGGGATGAGGGAGCTCCAGGAGAGGGAAGGGGGATGGGGGCTCTGAGAGAGCGCTCACCCTGGCGGCCCGCGACGAGTAGGGGTCCTCGAAGAGCGCCCACACCCGGGGCTGCCAGCGGCGCCACCACGTGCCGCCCGCGCCGCCCGCGCCCCCTGGCGGGCCCCCGGCGCCGCCGCCCGCGTCCTGGAAGCAGAGGCGCTTGAGCTCGCCGCCGGCGCCGTCCAGGCCGCCGCCGCCCGCGCCCGCCTCGTCGTCCAGACCCGCGTCGTGGGCGCCCGCGGCGTTGGCAGCGTTGGCGGCGCCCGAAGGGTCGGGTGCCTCGAAAGAGTCGAGCGCTTCCTCGGCGTCCCGGTGCTGCCGGTAGGTCATCCAGCAGCAAGCCTCCACGTCGGTCTCATCGATGCCCCAAAAGCCGAGCTCCTCCTCGAAGAGCGGCCCGCACACGTCGGCCGGGCAGTGCAGCTTGCCCGTACGGTAGTAGTTGAGCACGTAGGCGAAGACACCCGGATGCCGGTCAAAGAAGAACTCATCGGCGCCCGGGTCGTAGTCGAAACGCGCCGCCGCCTCGGGCTCCGTCAGGCCGGCCAACCGCGTCCCCGGCAGGGTGCGCAGCGTCGAGCGGTACGTCTCATGGCGCACGCCGCCCACGTTGATCACGATCTTGCCACTGTCGCCACCGCCGCCGCCGTGCCGCCCCATGGCCGCCGCCGGCAGCCCGGGGCATGGCTCGGCGCGCCTGCCCCCGGGCCTGCGGGGTGCCGGGGGGCCCGCCGGGGACGCGGCGGGGCCGGGCTGCGCAGGTTGCTGCTGCTGCAGCAGCGGCAGTGGCGGCGGCGGCGAAGGTAGCGGTGGCGGGGACTCGGACGGCTGCGGCGCCGGCTGCTGTTTGCTAGCCCCCTGGCGCCCGCGGAAGGACGAGACGCAGACTGAGCTCAGCATTGGATAGGGGGCGGAGCGGCAGGGGCGGGGCCTTGTGGGGGCGGAGCCACGGGGGAGAGACAGATGTGACTGGGTGAAAGGAGGTGATGGAGGAAAGGGGAGGGGCCGAAGGGACGGAGGAGCTGAATTGATTGGCCTTGGAAGGGGTGGGGGCGGAGCTGAAACTGGGAAAAGGACCCAGACTCCAACCCTGCCTAGCTGGACGGGGCGGGGCCGCACATGCGGCACACCGATTGGGTCTTTCTGAGATAAGGGGCGGGGCCGAGCGAGGTGTTAAAGGGGCTGGATGGGATGCAAAAGTTGCCTGGTTTGGCCGCACTAGGAGAACAGAGGAGGCGGGGCTAGATGTGAGAAAGATATCTGATTTAACTAAAAAAAGGAGCGGGGCGGGTAGAGAAATAGGACTTGTCCATGCTATTTAAAGGGGCCTGACCGAGACTGGCGGAGGCAGGGGTTGGGCCACAAGGCGGATGGCCGTCCGAATTGGATGGAGACGGGCCTAAAGCGCTGGCAAGCAGTACCTGGTGGAGTGGGGCAGATGGAGACTGCCGGGTTGGGATCCTAACATTGCTTGGACGGGGCAGGGCGGATCTTAAGAAGAGGCAGGGCCACAGAAATTAGAAAACCCTAATTCTGGGAGGGTGAGGGGGCGGGACTGAGCGAGGGGCGGGAACTGGAAGAGTAGCACTAGGCTGGACTGAAAAGGAAAAGAGAAAGGGGAACAAGGACTAAGACCCAGTAGAGAGGGGACGTACGGGGCGAGGCCTGGGAACCTGAGAGCTTCTGACTAGGTCTAATGGAGGAGGCGAGGTAAAGAAAGTACCAGGTCGGAGCTGCAAACTCGGCCCGATTAACTGGGGCTGGACCGGAAGAATGCCAGGATGGATGGGGAGAGACTGAGAGAGGTGGGTGGGGACCACGAATGGTAGAAAACGTCTTGAATTGCCTGTGGAAATGCAAGACTAAGATAGGAGAGGGGTTTTAAGGGACTTGAAAGCAACCAGGGTAGGCGGGGGCGGGGCAGGGCTAAGAGTGTAGAGAATGGCTAAGGAAAATGTGAGACCTGCAAAGAGTACAAGGCTATCGGAATGGACGGAGCGGTGGAACCTAGAACGGGAAGTCTTGGAGGCCAAATAACCTGGGAGAGAGTCCTAAGGATCAGCAGGGCCTTAAAGGGGGTAACGCGGTGAGGGAAAGGGGACAAGGTATAGATAACGGCAGACTGCAGCCAGGAGAACCGAGGGATGGATGAGAACAGGAGAGTCTTAAGGGAGGCGGAGGGTAGAAACTAGTAAAACACCGGGAAGCACAGTCTAGGCTGAGGAAACAGGCGGGGCCAATAGGAAATTGGGCGGAGTCAAGTGTCAGAGCGTCCTGGAGAGAGGGCGGGGAGATCGCGGCGGGACCAATGGAGGGCGGGACCAGAACTAGGCGGACCGCCTAGCAGCGGGTCCGGCCCCGCCCCCTGGGCGGGCCTAGCCGCCGGGTAGTAGAGCGCAGGCGCGGGGCAGGGGCGGGGCCAGCGGCTACGGCTGGGGCTGCGACGGCCGGAGGCGGTGCCTGTGGGAGGGAAGGGGGCTGGTCAGGGGCTGCGGGCCTCCCCGCTCGGCACTATCCCCGGCAGGTGAGGCGGCTGGTTGGTATCGCCTCCCTACTCATCCCCGCTCCGGCTTCTGTCTCTCATCAGTGTCTCTTTTTCTCTGAATATTTGTCCCCCCGCCTCTGCCCTTACTCCTTTGAGACTCTGACCCCTCCATTCTAAGTCTCTGCGCTCCCTCTGGGTCTCTGTCCCCCTCCTCCGAGTCTTACCTCTCTGCTCTCTAAGCCTCAGTCTCCTCTCCCCGGACCATGGCGGGGAGAGGTGGAAGACCCTCAGTGTCTTTCTCTTGGCCTCTACCTTTTTCTCTGATTTCTCTCTCTCTGGCCTCTTTCTCCTCTCTTGGGTTCTTGAACCCTTCCCTCTGGGTCTCTTTTCCCTCCTGTCTCTGTCCTTCCTCTTTATGTTTCTGTCCTCAATACTCCCCTCCCGCCAGGGTCTCCCCCGTCCTCTCTCTGGGTCTCTGTCCCCCCAGCTCTTGTTCTCTGACCACCTCCTTCCCTGTGTCTTTTCCCCCTCCTCCGTCTCTTTCGCCCCGCTGTCACTGCCTTTTCTCTTTCTGTCCTCTTTCTCTCTCCGTCCCTTGGGTCTCTACCCCCTCCCACCCGTGCCTCTTTGACCTCTTTCTGAATCTGTCCCCCTTTTTCTGCGTCTCTGTCCCCTCTTCTTTGGGGCTCTGTTCTGCTATCCTTTGGCCTCTGTCCCTCTCCTGGATCTGTGTCCCTCTCTCTCCGGCTCCCACTGAATCACCCTCTCTAACCCTCATCCTGGCCAGGACTCGAGGCTGCGCCACTGCAGAGTTGCAGAAGTGCGGCCCGTCCTGCGGACCTGGGAGGTAGTTTCCTTCAACTCCCCCACTCCCAGACCTAGGGTCCCCCACTGCCCCCCTCAGTGTTCTTGGGCAGTCCTCAAGCTCCCATGGGACCCGGGAGGACATCGGGACTTCCTACTCTTCTTCTGCTCCAAATTCTGGTGTATCCCTAGGCAGAAGCTGTGAATCCTGAAGGGAAGGAATGGGCTTGGGTTGAGTGAGGCTTTGGGGGCAGGTGGGGGTGAGGATGGATGCCAGGGTAGGGGTTGAGTGGGCATTAGGGGCTGGGAGTAAGCGCTGGGGTAAGGACCTAAGTCAAGTATTCCCCCCTTATACCCTCCCCCCCAACCCCACCCCAACTCTATACTTTTCTGCATTTGACAGCAGCCAGGCACTGGATCAAGTTACCAAATCAGCGTTTTTGCAGAGGTCAGAAGGTGTGGAAGAAGGTGCCCAGGCAGAAGGGAGGGGAGGAGGAAGAAGCGAGGCGGCTGAAATAGGGGAGAATATGGAATGAGACTCGGGATTAGAGACCATGGATGCGGGGAAGAGGTTCGGTCAAGGATGATCCAGATTCCATCAGGCCCTGGGAAACGTGGACGCCCTCACTTCCATATGGCCCTCTCCAGGCCCCACCAGGGTATGAGGGGGGATTTATGAGCCTGGATTCTCCATCCATACGGAAGGCTTCTGACTGCATAAGGAGGCCTTGGGTTATGGGACACCAGCTTGGCAAACAGACCACAGGGAAGTGGGCTCGATTTTTGGCGACAGACACCAGGGGAGGAGAGGTCAATGTTCACGTCTTCAGACCCTTTCCCTGCCCCTCCTCCTTCCCAGTCTATCCTTTCTCAGGCCTTCAAACCACAAAATTCCTGAAAGCCCCAAACTCTCACCCTCATCATCCCTGGCGCCCCCTCCTAACTCTCCCTCCCTCATTCCCCAAAGCCCTGGAATTGTTTTTGACTTCCAAGACCCCTTCCTTGTTCCTCTGCCCACATTCCTACCAGATCCAAATCCAGGACGGATAGTCTCCCCCGGGCACTAAAGCTGAAAATGTGGGAACTCTCTGCCTCGGATCCTTGATCCCTCCGAGAGACCCTCCGAGTACCTCTCCACTGTAATCTTTGAGTCCCGTCTCCCTTGTCCCCCGCCTTCAAAACTGGGACTTGGGCTGTCTTACCACCCCCGGACCCTGAGCCTTCACCCCCCAACCCCTCCTCCGTACTCACCCCAAGTCGAGGCGGGGCGGGGATGGGGGAATCCGGGGCTGGCGATGGGGGGGAGGGGTGACCCAACCCCGGCAGCTCTGGGCAGCTAGAGGCTGCGGAGGGGGGAGTGACATCATCGCCGGAGGAGGGGCGGCTCAGCTCCCCCACCCACCCGGGGGCTTCAAGCCCCGCCTTCATGGCGTACCCAAGGGTCCCGAAATCCCAAAGGTCGAGAGGAGGAACAGGAGATAAACTGTGAGGGAATGGTATGCCCTCCCCTTAGAACAAAGGTTAGGAAACCCTTTACGGTTTCAGACACCCCCCCGCCACTGCCACCTGTCGCTGCGGTCGCGACCTGTCGCCTCCTACGCGTGTTGTGGCTACGCCCGCCCACGTCAGAGCGTGAACACCGCTCAGACTACAACGTCCGTGACGCTCTGCGGCTTCGGGTGCCTTTGAGGAGAGGCAGTGTAGGCGAGGGGCTTCATGGGCTTCGTAGTACAAGATCCTTCCACCGGTGTGATCTGAGAAAAGGAGCAACGCCTTTCTGTCTCAACTCCAGAGAACCGGACACTAACTTTTTTCTCCCCCTAAAATCTCCCCTTAAAAAAAAAAAAAAGGACGAGACCTCGATAAGTTTGATGTAAATAGTAAATTTTTTACTATCAGGGTGTGCGCATGCGCCTAACCAGGGCCTCAACCGAAGGACTGCGCCTGCGCAAGCTCGCCCCTTTACTGGCTTGTTCCGCGAGGTCGAGCGCGGGCCAGCCCCACTTGGGCGCCGCTTTTCTTGTCGCCACGGTCGAAGACGGCCACGTAGCTGCCCAAGAAGACATCACCGAGGATCCAGAAGGGCCCTGAGGGCGGAGGCACGTCCAGAGCCATGAAGCCGGACAAACAGATACTGAAGCCACTCCGAGTAATCTACAAGGCGATAAGACCAGTAACAGGTGTCACGCTCACCGGCCTGCCTTCCTCCTAGGGGCCAGAGCTTCGCCCTGCATACCACTAGATGTGTTTCTGTGCCGCATACTTGGACCTAGTGACGTCTCACTCCCAGCCCCACCCTTCCAAACGTGCCACTCTGACGTCATTGCCACTTACCTGGATGACGTAGTCCTGGGCCGTGAGGTTAAACCAGACCCCCCCAAGAAGGAAGGAGACTGGGGGGAGCGTTGGGATTTTCGAACACTCGATGTAGTACTGAGGAAAAAGAGAAGTCCGAGATGAGGGAGTCCTTCTCGGCTCAATTTTTTTCTCTGAATCCCCAGTGCAGCAGGGTCATGTCCATTTTGGGCAACTAGGTGTTAAAGACCTTGTGTGGTCAAGATCGCCCGTCTTCTGTAGCCTTCCTGGCTCTTCCTCACTCCTGTATAATTGTTGCCACTTATCCTAGGCTCCCATTTGATCCGGTCCTCTTTACCTCTAATTGGAAATCAAAAGCTGGTGGCCCTCGGGCCATACTGGGCCTGCAGGCATATATAACTAGTGTTATACTCATTAGGTTCACTCACTCTCATCCAGTAAACCTGGATCACCGTCCTCTCCTATGCACTGTGACACTCAGGATAGACTCTAGGGAGGTGTCTTTGCTTCCTCCCACTACCCCCCAACCTCTCACTCACAAGGTCCAGTGCTTTCTGCCCTGGGATGCCCTCCTACCCATCTGATTCCCACCCTCAGGCCATAGCATCCTGTACAGTGACCGCTGTTAAATCCCTGTGAGTCTCCCCAGCCCATGTGCACCAGACACCAGGTCCTCACCTCCCCCATCAGCAGGGGGACTGCCCCAATGGCTTTCTGCAGGGCCCGGATCTCCTCAGTGGGTCCTGTGATGAGAGACGTGCCTGTGTCCAGAATGGCAGCACAGCCCCGGGCACAGAGAGTCAGCCCTGTGTCCACCTGAACACTGTGAGGCAGAAGGGAACAGTCATTAGAGCCGGCATCCTAGGAGACAAGACCCCCAGCCCTCTCCTCCCTCAGACTTAGGAGTCCAGGCCCACAACCCCTTCTCCATCTGACCCAGGAATCTGGATCCCCAGCTCCCTTTTCCCCGGGACACTGGAATTTAGGCTTTAGCCTACTCCTCCCAGACCTAGGAGGCCAGGTTCCTCACCGCTCCATGTGGATCTGCCAAAAAGCAGGGATTGTGACTGGCACAAAGGTGAGGGGTGGGATGTAGTGTGCTGGGTCTGAGCCACCCAGGACCAGCTCTCCTCCGTCAGCTGCCTCAGGGTTCCTGCAGAGGCAGACAGTTGTAGGTGTCATGGGGATTTCTCCTGTCAGTCCCAGGAATGGCCAAGGGAGGGACTTCCTGCCAAAGGGGTGGTGTCTGGGTTCTAGGTGGGATAGTGGGATGCAGGCAGAACCTCAATGTGGGGACTGGAAGCAAGGCAAGAAGTGAAGAGAAATGGGGAATTTCTTGGGGGAGGTTAGGATTTCAGGGTCTTGGGGGCTTCTTGAAGTGGGCATGGGACTTCTTTATTTGCCCATAGAAAGTAGGACTTTGGGGGGAGTAGAGCATTGAGATTTCTGAATTGGCTCTGGGTGGCATGATTGAGAGGAGTGGGGCACCCCAGGTGCATGATGAGACTTTCTGAATTGCATGTCTAGACATTCAGTGGAATTAGACTTCAGTTGGCTGAGAGTGATGGGAACGGCGGTTGGGGGTGGGGACTTCCCAGAAGTGTGGAAGGACAGGATCTACTAAGTGTTAGGTGGACGAATTCTCTGGCAGTCCAGTGGTTAGGACTCCGTGTGTCCCCTGCAAGGGTCGCCGGTCTGATCTCCAGTTGGGGAACTATGCTGACCGGGCAAAAAGAAGAAAAGTGGATGGGACTTCCTGGGTTGGACATCCAGATAACTAAAAGACATAGAATTTCCTCCCTGCAGACTTCCTGAATGACAGCTGGGGCTTTTTGAGTGTAAGGTTTAAGCTTCCTAAAAGGTAGATGGGACTTCTTAGGTTAAAAGGGGCAATTCCTGACTTCTGATGTGTGTTCCCAAATGGAATTGGGATATCTTTATGCTGAAGATGGGGTTCTTAAATTCAGTATTTGATGGGGTAGGGCATGGAATTTCCTGGTTTGAGTTTTAAAATGTGAGACATTTTAAATGATAGTGAGTGTCTTTAATAGGTCTCAAGGTGTTGCTTAGCAAGTGGAATTTCTGAATAGGGTTCAGGTGTTTCTCCTATTGGGACAGTGACTTCCTGAATGGAGGGCGGGACTTCCTTTATTGGGCAAGGGACTTCCTGAAGGAGGGCAGAACTTCCTTCCTGGGACTAGAACTTAAGCAGAAGGTAGACCCTCACCCATTACCTGTTGAGGTAGAAGGAGAAGACAGGCTTATCCAGTAGGCCCTGGTCCACCAGTCTGTCCAGCGGGGGCCGAACTCCTCCCACGGCCAGAATGGGAAAACCGAGGCCCAGTATCCCATCAAAGTGGGCAAAAGTGAAGACCAGGCTGGGCTCCCACAGAGCCTCCCCAAAAGTCACTGTTGCACCTGTGATTCCCCCAATCTGGGGTAGATTCAAAAGGAGTGAGTTACTTCCCGGAGGACGTTACCTACATAACTTAGGTCTCCCAAACCAGGGCATGAATCCCAGATCGGGTCCTCAAAACCCCCTGGAGCTGTGAACATCTCCAACTCCCAGGGAAGCTCTGCCTGGCAAAGGCCCACCCCTGCCTAGGAGCCCCCGCCCCACCCTCCTTCCTCCAGGCAGCCCCGCATCCCACTTCCGAAGCCACAGCCATGTCTGCCTGTTTGCCCAGGAGGACCCGCCTCTCCAAACCCCTCCCTAAGCCAGATAATGTTAGAAATGGGCTGCTTCTAGGCTCCCGCCGTCCCGGGAACAAGGTCACGCACAGTCAGCTTGTCCTCACTCAGGATGCCGGCTAGGCGCCCGGTTCCATATTGAATGGCAAACTTGGTCCCATTGGACCGGAAGGAGCTGGAGGCTTTGGGGTTGAAGCGGTGGTGGAGCCCTAGGTTAGAGGGTCAGGGAGACGTCACTGGGGAAGAGAGGTCTTCCCGGTGCCTCCTGCCCCTCTGGCCAACTCACCTGTGAGGGTGTGTCGGAAGAGAACAGGTCTTCAAAAGCCCTGGGAAGACCAGGCCCCGCCCCCTTCTCCCTTTAGCCCAGTTCAACCTTAATTTCCCCTATGAAAGCTCACAGCAGGGTAGACTGAAGAAGTGGCATCTCACAGACGGAACCCAGAGATTGGAGGAGCCAGTGTCAAAGACGACAGAGAAGTTTTGTGGGGGTGTCCCCAGCCCAATTTCCCCATAGTACTGGACCTGATGGCAAAACAGGAGAGATTGTGGATGTAGAGCTTGACTCGAGGGCAGGAAGGGTGGGGTGGGGGCTGGGGGAGGTGGGGGGTGGTGTTCGGCAGCCTATGTAGGGCTACGACTTACGTTCATGTAATTGGAGAGAGGCACGAAGAGGGACTTGTTCCCAGGGGATGGAGCCCCCAACCTGGGGGGCTCCGCTAGCTTCTCCCATCCCCTCAGTGGGTTCAGGGCCTTAAATCCAGTGTTGACTCTTCGAAGTGGGATCCTGGGGGGGAAGAGATGCCAACAGTTAAGGAGCTACCCTTTCTAGAGATCCTCCATAACAGACTGCCCCAAAGCGGATATGATGACAATGTAAACATTTCCATGGTCCTGGAGTAATGGTCACTACCCGTTCAGCTCAGTCACTCAGTCACATCCGACCTTCTGCGACTCCATGGACTGCAGCACACCAGGCTTCCCTGTCCAACACCAACTCCTGGAGCTTGCTCAAACTCATGTCCATTGAGTCGGTGATGCCTTCCAACCATCTCAAACTCTGTCGTCCCCTTCTCCAGACTTCAACCTTTCCCAGCATCAGGGTTACTGCCAGGAGCCCTACAAAAGCGACCTTCCAGAAAACCCCTCCAAACCCCTACCAAACCACAATGACAGATTCCCCCTGAAGACTCTCCGAAGAGCAAACCACCCCAAACAGACTCCCCAAAATGTTTCAATAAAAGACATTCCAAATAATGTAAAATAAGCCATTCCAGAATGGACGTACCTGAAGTTCTCCCAAGATTCTAACATATTCAGGGCGGGGTGGGGGGATGGATTGAGAGTTTGGGATTAGCAGATGCAAGCTATCAATATTTTTAATATTTTATTTATGTATTTGGCTGTGTCAGGTGTTAGTTACTGCACGCAGGAGAGTGGCCATCGTTGCAGCATCTTTTAACTGTGACATGTTTTCACTGCAGCATGCAAACTCTTAGTTGTGGCATGGGGGATCTAGTTCCCTGACCAGGGATCAAATCTGTGCCCCCTGCATTGGAAGCCTGGAGTCTTAGCCACTGGATCACCAGAAAAGCCCCAGAAATTATCAATATCATATATATAGAATGGAGAAACAGCAAGTTCCTACTCTATAGCACAGGGAACTATAGTCAGTATCATGTAATAAACCATAAGGGAAAAGAAGGAAAAAAGAATGTATATAGAACTTCCTTGGTGGCGCACTGAATAGGACTCTGCCAGCCAATGCAGGGGACATGGGTTCCATCCCTGGTCCAGGAAGATTCCACGCACCACAAAACACCTAAGCCCATGCACCATAACTACCAAAGCCCACATGCCTAGAGCCCGTGCTCCCCTACAAGCGAAGTCACTGCAAGGAGAAGCCCTCACTTCCAACGAAGAATGGCCCCCGCTCGCCGCAACTGGAGAAAACCTGTGCAAAGCAGTGGAGTCCCAGCACAGCCAGTGGTCGAGACTCCGAGCTCCCACTGCAAGGGGCGCGGGTTCCATCCCTGCTCAGGGAACTAAGATCCCACATGTCTCAACCGAGAGTTACTAAGCCACGACTAATAGATCCCACAGGTCGCAGAGGAGATCTTGTATGCCATAACTAAGACCTGGTGCCGCCAAGTAAGTACATATTCAAAAGTGGAATTGGAGAAGGCAATGGCAGCCCACTCCAGTACTCCTGCCCGGAGAATCCCATGGACGGAGGAGCTTGGTGGGCTGCAGTCCATGGAGTCGCCAGGAGTTGGACACGACTGAGCCACTTTACTTTCACTTTTCACTCTCATGCATTGGAGAAGGAAATGGCAACCCACTCCAGTGTTCTTGCCTGGAGAATCCCAGGGACAGAGGAGCCTGGTGGGCTGCTGTCTATGGGGTCTCACAGGGTCGGACACAACTGAAGTGACTTAGCAGCAGCAGCAGCAAAAGTAAAAGAAATTTTAGAACTGCTACTTTCTGATTGAGTAGGTGTCTAGGACGGAGCCCAGAGATTTGCATTTCTACCAGGTTCCTGGGTCCTGCTCATGCCAGTGTTGTTGGTCCTGAGTCAACACTCAGAGAATCTCTTTGCATTAACTTGGGAAGTGGCCATGATATATTAGGTTGAAAAAGTAAGTTAGCAAACATCATGTGCAGTAATCTTTCGGTACCTGCTTGTAGTTTCTCCCTGGGGCTCTGCTCTCTGTGACGCCCCACCCCCACCCATGACTCAATCTTTGAGAGGCTTAAGAATGTGAAGTGGGGATAAAATGTTTCCTGGAAGAGTAGACCCCCTCTTGCCATTAAGAGTTCCAGAAAGTGGAGAGAAGAGAGGAGAGGAAGGAAAAGATGGGGAGGCATCAGAGATGGGGGTGAGGTCATAGGGGTCCCTAAAACAGGACTTCTTGAGACCTCAACAGTTGGGAAGATGCAAAACTGGGGGAGTCTCAATTTAAATGTCACAGACCTGTCTCTCCAAGTTTTGTTGGAAGAGGGATGTCACAGGTCTGGAGATTTCAGTATCAGATGATCACAGCTCAGAGTGGGACCAGCAGAGTCCTTCCAAAAATGTGTACTTCAGGATGGGCCCCAACCCAGGGTCTCAGGGTGGAGGACCCTGGACTGAAAGGGCTTGGGTCTCAGGAGATATCAGAGAGGACCCTTCAGTGGGTGAGAGCCCAATTCAGAGACCCAGGAACTGAAAAGATAGGAGTCATGGATGCTGGGGTGCCAGGTTCGGGAGTCCCTGAACTGGGGAGCCCTGGGCTTGAGGGCAAGAGGGAGAGAGTCTGTCCCAAGTTTGAGGGTGATGGGGGTCCCCAGTACCGGATCAGCGAGGCCCCGGCGGGCTCCAGGGTCAGGAATGGAGGCAGCAGCAGCAGCAGCAGCAGCAGTGGTGGCAGAGACATCTCCGGGGACCCGTGTGGACCCAGGCGTCCTGCTGCTCTGTTTTCTTTCAGCGGAGACTCCGCCCTGTTCACTGCCCACTCCACTAAGACCTGGAGTTTCTTGATGGGTGATGTGGGGATAACGGGTGGTACTTTTGAAGGGATGTGCAGAATATTTTTGTACGGTCTCCGGAAGCGTTATCCTGTGTCACTGGCATGCCCCACTCCCAGATTCAGTGGTGGTAGGAGGGTCTTCTGTGCCCCGCCCCCTCCATTCTTTAGATATTGTCTCTTTTACTTAAACTTTCACTTCATTTTTTTTCTGAGACTCATTAACCACAAGGGTTTTCTTGGGCCACCAAAGGGATGGGCAGGGTGTTTGTGAAGGGTCTGGGGGAAGGGTGAGAGAATCAGACTGCCAGAGTATCAAGAACCCTGCTTCTTCTTTTTTGTTTTGTAAGGTTTTCTTGGTGTGGACTGTTTTTAAAGTCTTTGTTAAATTTGTTACAATATTGCTTCTGTTTTCTTTTCTTTTGGTCATGAGGCATGTGGGATCTTGACTCCTGACCAGGAATCAGACCTGCACCCACTGCACTAGAAGGCAAAGTCTTAATCATTAGACTTCCAGGGAAGTCCGAGGACCCACTTATTGTCTTATCTGGGAAATAATGAAACACACACACAAATAGAAACAGTTCATAGTCCCATTGCTGTGCTGTGGTTAGTTGCTCAGTCGTGTCTGACTCTTGGCAACCATGGACTGTAGCCCACCAGGCTCCTCTTTCCATGGGATTCTCCAGACAAGAATACTGGAGTGGGTTGCCATGCCCTTCTCCAGGGGATCTTCCCAACACAGGGATCAAACCCAGGTCTCCTGCATTGCAGGCAGATTCTTTACTGTCTGAGCTACCAGGGAAGCATAAAAATAATTCACAGTGTCTGTGTCTGCCCCCTTTCCCTAATTAAATATTGAGGAGCATCCAAAAATCCAACTGGAAAGTGCCTTAGATTTCTAGATACCATCCTCAAAGTTTCTGATTTCAAAGCCCCAAGATACAGCCCAAGAATCTATCAGAAAAAAAAAAATTCATTTACATTATTACAACTGTGTTAATGGTATTTCCATTTACAAGGATTGATCAGAACTAGAGAAAAGCAAACTTAGCAGGGTGTACTTGTTAGTTGATGCTGTGTAATAAATCACTCCAAAACTGAGTGGTTTAAGACAGAAACAGCACTGCTTACAATGGCCAGGACACAGAAGCTACCTAAATGTCCATCTTTGGAAGACTGAATAAAGAGGATGTGGTACGCACATACACTGGAATATTACGCAGCCATTAAAAAGAATGAAACAACTCCATTTGCAGCAACATGGATGGCCCTATAGGGAGAGTCATACTGAGTGAAGAAGTCAGACAGAGAAGGTAAAGTATCGTATGACATCCCTTATGTGTGAAATCTAAAAAAGAAATGATACAGATGAACTTACTTATGAAACAGAAAGAGACTCACAGACTTAGAAAACAAACTGATGGTTCCTGGGGGTAGGTATAGTCAGGGAGTTTGGGAGGGTCATGTACACACTGCTATATTCAAAAAGGATAATCAACAAGGCCCTACCATAAAGCACGTGGAACTCTACTCAATGCTGTGTGCCAGCCTGGATGGGAGGGGGTGGGGGGGACAATGAATACACGTATGTATATGGCTGCCTCCCTTCACTGTTCACTTGAAACTATCACAACAATGTTAATTGGCTATACCCCAGTACAAAATAAAACGTTGAAAATTTGAAAAAAAAAAAGAAATAATCAGTTATAATTTTTTGATGAGCTTTCTGGGTTCGAAATTTGAAAGCCGCTTGACTATGCAGTTCTGGTTTGTGGGGTTGCAGGCAGATGTCAACTGAGGCAGCCATCATCAGAAAGCTTCAGTAAGGCCAGAAGATCTTCCTTCAAAATCGTGTTGGGACTCCGTCTCTGGACTTTGGGTTTCCTTTAGGGTGTTGTAGCTTAGCTGGATGCTGGAGGAAAGGGATTGTCAAGGGTGAAGTTACAAAGAGGGAGGGCCTAGGACCCCCGAGTTTCAGGAAGCATTCTCAAGAGCACCATGTGGAAGTGGGGGCATTCAGTGAAGAGAAATCCTAAAGGAGCAAAGGCTCAAGTGTTGCACAAATAATGATGCAACAGAGAGAAGGAAACACTGCAAGAAGGAAACGTTTGAGGAGGGAGAGGAGAGGAGACTCAGTGCCAAAGTGGAGCGGTTGGCCTCTTACAGATTGTCCAAACATGCTCACGGGAGGGGCAAGCGTGCACCTCTGCAAGTGAGCTGGTAGTGTCTCTGGGGCCAGCCTAAGGAAGTTTCTTTCTGATTGGTTCTATTTTTTTCAGCAAAAGAAGAAGTGAGAATGAAGAGCTGGGAGAACGGCTGGAGGTTTAGAGAGAAGAGATGAGGAAATGATTTCTTAGGGGCCGGAGAAGAAAACTGTGGCAGCCTTGCAGTTTGGTTCTGAGTATTTGCAGCCACACATCTGAAATGTGTTCCCTCCTGAGTTCAGCTGGGTGGGAGCAGGCGCAGAGAAGGCAGTGAGTTCATTTTAACCAGGGTTGGGGTTTTGCTGGGCAAGTATGACTGAGGGAAAAAGAGGAAGGGAGATCATGTCATTTGTGAAGGGCATGATTATGGTGGTTGACTACAGAATCTATGCAGTCTAAGGAAGGGAGGCCACAGGAGGAGATGAGAGACATGGGGGCGGGGGGAAGGTGGGATCTAAGAATCAGAGGTACCAATGGTATTCCTGAATTGAAAGACCTTGTATAATTTGTCCCTGCCTGACAACAACCTCAGACATGCAAATGATACCACTCTAATGGCAGAAAGCAAAGAGGAACTAAAGAGCCTCTTGATGAGAGTGAAAGAGAAGAGTGAAAAAGCTGGCTTAAAACTCAACATTCAAAAAATTAAGACCATGGCATCCAGTCCCATCACTTTATGGCAAATACAAGAGAAAAAAGTGGAAACTGATAGATTTTCTTTTCTTGGGCTCCAACATCACGGCAGTCAGTGACTACAGCCATGAAATTATAAGATGCATGCTTCTTGGAAGGAAAGCTATGATAAACCTAGACAGCATATTCAAAAGCAGAGATATCACTTTGCCAACAAAGGTCCACATAGTTAAAGTTATGGTTTTTCCAGTAGTAATATACGGATGTAAGAGTTGGATCATAAAGAAGGCTAAGTGTCAAACAATTGATACTTTTGAACTGTGGTGCTGGAGAAGACTCTTGAGAGCCCCTTGAAAAGCAAGGAGATCAAACCAGTCAATCCTAAAGGAAATCAGTCCCGAATCTTCATTGGAAGGACTGATGCCAAGGTTGAAACTCCAATACTTTGGCCACCTGATGTGAAAAGCCTACTCATTGGAAAAGACCCTGATGCTAGGAGAGATTGACGGCAGGAAGAGAAGGGGGAGACAGAGGATGAGATGGTTGGACCGCATTATCAACTCAATGGACATGAGTTTGAGCAAACTCCAGGAGATAGTGAAGGACAGGGAAGCCTGGCGTGCTGCAGCCCATGGGGTCACAGAGAGTCAGACACGACTGAGTGACTGAGGAACAACCTCCCTGGCATTGTCTGTTCTCATTCCCCCCCTCACTCCTGGTTATTCCTCAAACATCCTAGACATGCTCTTGCCTCAGGGCCTTTTCACAGGCTGTTCTGTCCTCGTGTTTTCCCTCCAGAAAAATCCTACTCACTCCCTCTCTTCAAATCTTTGCTTAAATTCCACCTTCTTAGTGATGTCTACCCTGTCTACCATATTGAATATGGAAACCATTCTCTCCCAGAATTTCCAATCTTTTTTTACCCAGATCTATTTCCCCCCCATAGCTTTTTAAAAATATATATACCTTTTCTTTGAAGTTTATGTATTCATTTCTGGCTGTGCTGGGTCTTTCACTGCTGTGCCTGGCTTTCTCTTGTTATGGCCAACGGGGGCTACTCTTTATCGCACTGGGCTGGCTTCTCTTGTGAAACACAGGCTCTACGCGTGCAGGCTTCAGTAGTTGTGGGACGTGTGCTTTGCTGCCCCAAGGCATGTGGAGTCTTCCCGGACCAGGGATCGAACCCGTGTCCCTTGCATTGGCAGTCAGATTCTTAACCACTGGACCACAAGGGAATTTGTCCCTGTAGTATTTGACATCTTCTAACATTTCACTAACTGCAATTAACACAACATAACTAATGTTATTAGCAGTAAGACAACGTGCTTCTTCGATGCAAGGGCAGGGATCTTGGTCTATTCCCCTTGCCACTCTGTCCACAGGACTTAGGACAGCACCTAGCATCTTGCAGAGAATCAATAAATATGTTTAAGGACCCACTTTGAGAACTGGTTACTCTGAGAGATTTCCCTGACACAACAGGGTGGAGGGCCGGTTTTCTCTACAGCTCTTACAACAAGCAGCTAGAATACTCAGTCTTGACTCCTCGGGGTCCCCTCACCCAGATTCAGCATCTCCCATTCCCAATTCTTAGGTGGCGCTAAGGGTAAAAACCAGGAGATGTAAGAGACGTGGACTCGATCCCAGGGGATCAGGGAGATCCCCTGGGGAAGGGCCTGGAAACCCACTTCAGTATTCCTGCCTGGAGAATCCCCATGGACAGAGGAGCCCGGTGGGCTACAGTCCGTGGGGTGACAAAGAGTCGGACACAACTGAAGAGACTTAGCAAAGCACGGAGAAAACTCTTGAGAGTCCTTTGGAATGCAAGGAGATCAAACCAGTCAATCATAAAGGAAATAAGTCCTGATATTCACTGGAAAGACTGATGCTGAAGCTGAAACTCCAATACTTTGGCCACCTGATGGGAAGAACTGACTCCTTGGAAAAGGCTCTGATGCTGGGCAAGATTGAAGGCGGGAGAAGGGGACGACAGAGGATGAGGTGGTTGGATGGCATCACAGACTCAATGGACATGAGTCTGAGTGAGCTCCAAGACTTGGTGATGGACAGGGAAGCCTGGCGTGCTGCAGTCCTTGGGGTAGCAAAAATCTGACCTGACTCTGAGCGACTGAACTCAGCTGAACTGAACTGAAAGGACTTGCCTGTAACTCTGTAAATGGTCACAAGGTGGTGGTGTGGGCCTATTTTGTCAGTCAAGATTTGCTCTTTTCCTGGTAGGCTACAGTCCATGGGGTCGCAAAGAGTCGGACACGACTGAGCGACTTCACTTTCCTTTACCTGACACCTCAGTTTCTTTTTGAGTTCTAGTTTAAATTTTTTTTCAAACTCTAGGAATTATAATCCTAATGAGACAGGAGATAGGTGGGCTCCAGGCTGAGCAGCTAGAGTTCATCATCTGTGGACAGATGCTCCAAAACAGCAGGAGGGGAGCTTCCTTGATGGCTCAATGGTAAAGAATCCACCCGCCAATGAAAGAGACATAGGTTCGATCCCTGATCCGGGAAGATCCCACATGCCGTGGAGCAGCTAAACCCGTGGGCCACAACTACTGAACCTGTGCTCTAGAGCCCGAGAGCCTCAGCTACTGAGCCCATGTCCTGCAACTACCGAAGCCTGTGTGCCCTAGACCCCGCGCTTTGCAACAAAAGACGCCACCACAATGAGAAGCCTGTATTCACCACAATTAGAGAAAGCCCGTGTGCAGTAGCAAAGACCCAGTGTAACCAAAGGTTAATTACTAACTTAAAAAATAAACTAAAGATAGCAATATTACATGTCAATCCCAAATTTCCAATCTATCCCCCTCCCCTTAGCAAAGCATTTTAAAAGGCAAGGTGAGGGAAGGCTGTCCCAGGGTATGCGATCAGTTCGTGCACAGTTCTCTGCTTGGATAGTTAACAGTCTCAGTCTGTTATCAGTCTCAGCCTGTTAACAGTCTGCAGTCATCAAGTAGTTAATTTCTTACATGTGGTGGTGGTTTTTAACATCTGAAAAACTCAGGAAATATACATGAGATTATTCTCTGGGTATTTCAGAGAGACTCCGCAGCAGAGAATATATGGGAGGGGTCTGTCATGGGAAGTCCTCCCACAGCCCTGAATGGTTATAAACTGAGACTGAGTGACTTGCCCCCAAATTGTTGTCCATCTTCAGACCATTTCAGCCTTTGACACTTTTCTAAGAGTGAAAAGTTAAAAAAACAGTTTCACCAGAATAAACATAACTCACAGATAATGAGTCTTCCCGGGTGGCTTTACTGGGAAAGAATCCGCCTGCTAATGCAGATATACTTAAGAGATGCCAGTTTGATCCCTGGGTCTGGAAGATACCCTGGAGACGGAAATGGCAGCCTACTGCAGTGTTCCTGCTTGGGAAATCCCACGGAGACAGGAGCCTTAGGCTGCAGTCCATAGGGTCGCACAGAGTCATACACGACTGAACTGACTTAGCCTGCACACATACTGAGCTCTTATTTGAGCCTGCCACTGTTCACCACTTTCTGTTTCATTTAATCATAATGGCAAGTTCAGTTCAGTCGCTCAGTCGTGTCCAACACTTTGCGACCCCATGGACTGCAGCATGCCACGCTTCCCTGTCCATCACCAGTTTCTGGAGCTTGCTCAAACTCATGTCCATCGAGTTGGTGATGCCATCCAACCATATCCTCTGTCGTCCCCTTCTCCTCCTGCCTTCAATCTTTCCCAGCATCAGAGTCTTTTCCAAGGAGTCAATTTTTCACATCAGGTGGCCAAAATATTGGAGTTTCAGCTTCAGCATCAGTCCTTCCAATGAATATTCAGGAATGATTTCCTTTAGGATTGACTGGTTCAATCTCCTTGTAGTCCAAGGGACTCTCAAGAGTCTTCTCCAACACCACAGTTCAAAAGCATCAGTTCTTCAGCGCTCAGCTTTCTTTATGGTTCAGCTCTCACAGCCATACATGACTACTGGAAAAACCATAGCCTTGACTAGACGGACCTTTGTCGGCAAACTAATGTCTCTGCTTTTGAATATGCTATCTAGGTTGGTCGTAACTTTTCTTTCAAGGAGCAAGGGTCTTTTAATTTCATGGCTGCAGTCACCATCTGTAGTGATTTTGGAGCCCCCTAAAATAAAGTCTGTCACTATTTCCACTGTTTCCCCATCTGTTTGCCATGAAGTGATGGGACCAGATGCATGATCTTCATTTTTTTCAAGGTTGAGTTTTAAGCCAGCTTTTTCACTCTCCTCTTTCATTTTCATCAAGAGGTTCTTCAGTTCCTCTTCACTTTCTGCTATAAGAGTGGTATCATCTACATATCTGAGGTTATTGATATTTCTCCCGGCAATCTTGATTCCAGCTTGTGCTTCTTCCAGCCCAGCATTTCGCATGATATACTACTCTGCACATCGTTTAAATAAGCAGGTTGACAATATACAGCCTTGACATACTCCTTTCCCTGTTTGGAACCAGTCTGTTGTTCCATGTCCAGTTGTAACTGTTGCTTCTTGACCTGCATAGATTTCTCAGGAGACCGGTAAGGTGGTCTGGTATGCCCATCTCTTGAAGAATTTTCCAGTTTGTTGTGATCCACACAGTCTAAGGTGCTGGTGTAATCAATAAAGCAGAAGTAGATGTTTTTCTGGAATTCTCTTGCTTTTTCAATGATCCAATGGACGTTGACAATTTGATCTCTGGTTCCTCTGCCTTTTCTAAATCCAGCTTGAACATTTGGAAGTTCATGGTTCACATACTGTTGAAGCCTGGCTTGGAGAATTTTGAGCATTACTTTGCTAGTATGTGAGATGACTGCAATTGTGCGGCAGTTTGAACATTCTTTAGCATTGTCCTTCTTTGGCATTGGAATGAAAACTGACCTTTCCCAGTCCTGTGGCCACTGCTGAGTTTTCCAAATTTGCTGGCATATTGAGTGCAGCATTTTAATAGCATCACCTTTTAGGATTTGAAATAGCTCAGCTGGCATTGCACTACCTCCACCTGCTTGTTCATAGTGATGCTTCCTAAGGCCCACTTGAGTTTAGACTCCAGGGTTTCTGGCTCTGGGTGAGTGATCACACCACCACGGTTATCTGTGTCATGAAAATATTTTTTGTACAGTTCTTCTGTGTATTCTTGCCACCTCTTCTTAAGATCTTCTGCTTCTGTTAGGTCCATACCATTTCTGTCCTTTATTCAGCCCATCTTTGCATGAAATGTTCCCTTGGTATCTCTAATTTTCTTGAAAAGATCTCTAGTCTTTCCCATTCTATTGTTTTCCTCTATTTCTTTGCATTGATCATTGAGGAAGGCTTTCTTATCTCTCCATGCTATTCTTAGGAACTCTGCATTCAAATGGATATATCTTTCCTTTTCTCCTTTGCCTTTCCCTTCTCTTCTTTTCTCAGCTATTAGTAAGGCCTCCTCAGACAACTGTTTTGCCTCTTTGCAGGTCTTTTTCTTGGAGATGGTCTTGATCACTGTCTCCTGTGCAGTGTCACAGACCTCCATCCATAGTTCTTCAGGCACTCTGTCTATCAGATCTAATCCTTTGAATCTATTTGTCACTTCCACTGTATAATTTG
The DNA here is from genome assembly GCA_006410935.1 of Redunca redunca. Lineage (NCBI taxonomy): Eukaryota > Metazoa > Chordata > Mammalia > Artiodactyla > Bovidae > Redunca > Redunca redunca. The sequence continues at coordinate 235,936 of SJYQ01020863.1, forward strand.
ATTTACGTCATACCTGAATGGTATAGTGGTTTTCCCTACTTTCTTCAATTTAAGCCTGAAATAAGGAGTTCATGATCTGAGCCACAGTCAGCTCATGGTCTTGTTTTTGCTGACTGTATACAGCTTCTCCATCTTTGGCTGCAAAGACTATAATCAGTCCGATTTTGGTACTGACCATCTGGTGAAGTCCATGTATAGAGTTGTCTCTTGTATTGTTGGAAGAGGGTGTTTGCTATGACCAATGCGTTCTCTTGGAAAAACTCTATTAGCCTTTGCCCTGCTTCATTCTGTACTCCAAGGCCAAATTTGCCTGTTACTCCAGGTATGTCTTGACTTCCTATTTTTGCATTCCAATCCCCTATGATGAAAAGGACATCTATTTTGGGTGTTAGTGAAGAGGAAAATTTAAAATTTTTACATAACCTCCTGCTCCTTCTGCCTCTAACTCAGCTTGCTCCTCGCAAAGTCTAGATCACGTAGGTCTCAGAAAGTGGGGACTCACAATACTAGGAATTGGAGCTTATCTCACTCACCCTTGTCCTGCTCTTTGCAATCACCCTAGCCCCTGCAAACCCACAAACCTGCTTAATCATGCCTGTCGGTGTATAAAAACACTGCAACCCCTTTGTTTGGGGCTCAGAGCTTGGAGTGTTAACTCCTCTGGGCCTGCCAGCATAATAAACCTGAGTTCTCCAACTCTCTGAGTATGGTGCTTGGTTTCTTATGTACTGCTTTCTGCAACATTTCTTCTAGAAGGTCTTGTAGGTCTTCACAGAGCCATTCAATTTCAGCTTCTTCAGCATTACTGCTTGGGGCATAGACTTGGATTACCGTGATATTGAATGGCTTGCCTTGGAAACGAACAGAGATCATTCTGTCAGTTTTGAGATTGCACCCAAGTATTGCATTTCAGATTCTTTTGTTGACTATGAGCGCTACTCCATTTCTGCTAAGGGATTCTTGCCCACAGTAGTAGATATAATGGTCATCTGAGTTAAATTCGTCCATTCCAGTTCATTTTAGTTCACTGATTCCAAAAATGTTGAGGTTCACTCTTGCCATCTCCTGTTTGACCACTTCCAATTTACCTTGATTCATGGACATTAGAGTCCAGGTTCCTATGCAATACTGCTCTTTACAGCATCGGACTTTACTTCCATCACCAGTCACATCCACAACTGGGCGCTGATTTTGCTTTGGCTCCGTCCCTTCATGCTTTCGGGAGTCGTTTCTCCACTCCTCTCCAGTAGTATGCTGGGCACCTGCCGACCTGAGGAGTTCCTCTGCCAGTGCCACGTCTCTTTGCCTTTTCATGCCATTCATACTGTCCAGGAAGGCGGTCGAAGGGGCGAAGTCTCATTTAAAATCAAACCGCATGCCCACCAGAGATGCTCAGAGGGTTCAAACAAAACCTAGTGAGCACCAGGACCCAGAGACCCCACAGAGACTGAGGCAGAACTGTGTGTGAGTGTCTCCTGTGGAGGTATGGGTCAGCAGTGGCCTGCCGCAGGGGCAGGGGCTCTGGGTGCAGGAGACTGGTCACTCAGCCTGTGGCATAAGCCCTCTTAGAGGAGGTCTCCATTAACTCCACCATCAAGCCACCAAGCCAATGACCCACAAACTGCAGAACAATTATACCAAAGAAATTATCGCACTGTTAAGAAAGTTCTAGGATCCACAACAGATCTCCCCACTGGGGGATCTGGCAAAGGGACTGAGAACCCCCAGGGGAATTTGACTTTGGAGGCCAGTGGGATTTGATTAGAAAACTTAAACAAGACTGGGGAAAGAGACTCCTAGAGGGCACACACGAAGCCTTGTGCACCAGGACCCAGGAGGAAGGAGCAGTGACCCCACAAGAGACTGACCCAGACTTGCCTGGGAGTGTCCAGGAGTCTCCAGCGGAGGCGAGGGTCAGGGGCACTGGTGAGGCAGTGCAGGACCTTCTGAAGGAGGTCGCCATTATCTTCATCACCTCCACCATAGTTTGGTCTCAGGTCAAACAAATGGAAGGGAACACAGCCCCACCCATCAACAGAAACTCGGATTAAAGATGTACAGAGCATGTCCCCACCCATCAGAACAAGACCCAGCTTCCCCCACAGTCAGTCTCTCCCAACAGGAAGCTTCCATAAGCCTCTTATCCTTATTTGTCAGAGGCAGACAGAATGAAAACTGTCTTCCAAATGTTCAAGAACTTCCAGATGTTGAAGCTGGATTTAGAAAAGGCAGAGGAACCAGAGATCAAATTGTCAACATCTGCTGGATCATTGAAAAAGCAAGAGAATTCCAGAAAAACATCTACTTCTGCTTTATTGATTATGCCAAAGCCTTTGACTGTGTGGATCACAGCAAACTGTGGAAAATTCTTCAAGAGATGGAAACACCAGACCACCTGACTTGCCTCCTGAGAAATCTGTATGCAGGTCAGGAAGCAACAGTTAGAACTGGACATGAAACAATAGACTGGTTCCAAGTAGAAAAAGGAGTACATCAAGGCTGTATATTGTCACCCTGCTTATTTTACTTATATGCAGAGTACATCATGAGAAACACCAGGTTGGATGATGCACAAGCTGGAATCAAGATTGCCGGGAGAAATATCAACCTCAGATATGCAGATGATGCCACCCTTATGTCAGAAAGTGAGGAACTAAAGAGCCTCTTGATGACAGTGAAAGACGTGAGTGGAAAAGCTGGCTTGAAACTCAACATTCAGAAAACGAAGATCATGGCATCCAGTCCCATCACTTCATGGCAAATAGAGGGGTTAACAATGCAAACAGTGACAGACTTTATTTTCTTGGGCTCCAAAATCACTGCAGATGGTGACTGCAGCCATGAAATTAAAAGATGCTTGCTCCTTGGAAGAAAAGCTATGACCAACCTAGACAGCATATTGAAAAGCAGAGACACTAGTTTGCCGAGAAAGTTCCATCTAGTCAAAGCTATGGTTTTTCCAGTAGTCACATATGGATGTGAGAGTTGGACTATAAAGAAAACTGAGTGCTTAAGAACTGAGCTTTTGAACTGTGGTGCTGGAGAAGACTCTTGAGAGTCCCTTGGACTGCCAGGAGATCAAACCAGTCATTCCTAAAGGAAATCAGTCCCGAATTTTCATTGGAAGGACTGATGCTGAAGCTGAAGCTCCAATATTTGGCCACCTGATACAAAGAACTGACTCCTTGGAAAAGACCCTGATGTTGGGAAAGATTGAAGGCAGGAGGACAAGGGGATGATAGAGGATGAGATGGTTGGATGGCATCATTGATTCGATGGACATGAGTTTGAGCAAGCCCCAGGAGTTGGTGATGGATGGGGAGGCCTGGCGTGCTGCAGTCCATGGGGTCACAGAGAGCTGGACTGGACTGAGTGACTGAACTGACTGACTGTTCATGGGGTTCTCAGGGTAAGAATACTGAAGTGGTTTGCCATTCCCTTCTCCAGTGGACGACTTTTTGTCAGAACTCTCCACCATGACCCGTCCATCTTGGGTGGCCCCGCACGGCATGAGGCCACCCATTTTCATGACAGTGCACCACCCAGCTCTCGTTGGTCTCAATTCACAGAAGTGGAAACTGAGGCGCAGCAATAGTGAATAACTTGGCTCTGCCACCCTGAGGAAGTGGCAGAAATACCCATTCAGCCACTCCCCTCCCTCATATTCCTGTTAGCCCTCCTTTTACTGGCAAACCTCCTGGGATGGGAAATCCCACAACTTGAAGCCCAAACCAAAATGGAGAAAACAATCTGCAAAAGAGCCTGGAGCATGTATTCTTATTAAAAACAATACATATACACTCGCTATAGATCATATACACACACAATAGATCTGATTATCTGCGGGAAAGACTTTGGAATAAATTCCATCTTCTACCTGTTCAAGTATTCTGAATTTTTCATTTGTTTTTTGCCACTGTTCAGCTTGCAGGATCTTAGTTTCCCCACCAGGGGTCGGACCTGGGCCACAGCAGTGAAAGTGAAGTTTTGTAACTCAGGTTGGGACTCGAACACAGACACTGGGACTTGATGCCAAAATCTTGGCTCTCTGTGCACCAAAGCCAAATAGAAATAGAGACAGAGTTATGGAGGAGAAAGAGTTGCTGTATTTTTTTTTGCCAGGCAACAGGGGAATACAGTAGGCTAGAGCCACAAGAACTGTGCCCTGGTGAATAGAGAGGTTAATCAGGCCAGGGGATACGATAAGGATCAAGGCAGTAACAGCCTTCCCTGGTGGTCTGGTGGTTAAGAATCTGCTTGCCAATGCAGGCGGCACAGGTTTGATCCCTGGTTTGGGAAGATCCCACAGCTATGAGGCAACTAAGCCTGTACTCTGCAACAAGAGAATACTCCCAATGTCCGTAACTAGAGAAAGCCTGCACATAGCAATGAAGACCCAGCACAGCCATTAATAAATATGTATATTTCGTAAAAGGCAGTAACAGTCTTGAGACTCACATAGAGACTTGAGACTCCAAGAATAGGACACCACTGAGTGGCTGAACAATCTTGAATTCTTTCTTCTGCAGTTTCAACAGGGTGGGGCTACTGACAAGACTAGGGTGTGTCCAGGGCCTTAGGCGGTCCAGTCTCCTAATCTTGATGAGCCTCACGGGCCCCTTTAATCTTGCCTCAGGCAGTTTCAGGCCTGCTTCTCCCTTAATTAGCAATTGTTCTTCCCTTTGGAACTCAGAGGTCACAGAGGCTGGAGTCTTGCCTATTAAGAAATAGGAGACAGACTTTCCTGGTGGCTCAGTGGGTAAGAATCTGTCTGCCAATTCAGGGGACATGGGTTTGATCACTGGTCCGAAGATTCCACAGATTCAATTCAGTTCAGTTCAGTTGCTCAGTCGTGTCCGACTCTTTGCGACCCCATCAAATCGCAGCACGCCAGGCCTCTCTGTCCATCACCACCTCCCGGAGTTCACTCAGACTCATGTCCATTGACACCGTGATGCCATCCAGCCATCTCATCCTCTGTCGTCCCCTTCTCCTCCTGCCCCCAATCCCTCCCAGCATCAGAGTCTTTTCCAATGAGTCAACTCTTCACATGAGGTGGCCAAAGTACTGGGATTTCAGCTTCAGCATCATTCCTTCCAAAGAAATCCCAGGGCTGATCTCCTTCACAATGGACTGGTTGGATCTCCTTGCAGTCCAAGGAACTCTCAGGAGTCTTCTCCAACACCACAGTTCAAAAGCATCAATTCTTCGGCGCTCAGCCTTCTTCACAGTCCAACTCTCATAACCATACATGACTACTGGAAAAACCATAGCCTTGACTAGACGGACCTTAGTCAGCAAAGTAATGTCTCTGCTTTGAATATGCTATCTAGGTTGGTCATAACTTTTCTTCCAAGGAGTAAGTGTCTTTTAATGTCATGGCTGCAGTCACCATCTGCAGTGATTTTGGAGCCCCCCAAAATAAAGTCTGACACTGTTTCCACTGTTTCCCCATCTATTTCCCATGAAGTGATGGGACCGGATGCCATGATCTTCATTTTCTGAATGTTGAGCTTTAAGCCAACTTTTTCACTCTCCTCTTTCACTTTCATCAAGAGGCTTTTGAGTTCCTCTTCACTTTCTGCCATAACGGTGGTGTCATCTGCATATCTGAGGTGATTGATATTTCTCCCAGCAATCTTGATTCCAGCTTGTGCTTCCTCCAGCCCAGCGTTTCTCATGATGTACTCTGCACAGAAGTTAAATAAGCAGGGTGACAATATACAGCCTTGACGTACTCCTTTTCCTATTTGGAACCAGTCTGTTGTTCCATGTCCAGTTCTAACTGTTGCTTCCTGACCTGCATATAGGTTTCTCAAGAGGCAGGTCAGGTGGTCTGGTACTCCCACCTCTTTCAGAATTTCCCACAGTTTATTGTGATCCCCACAGCCAAAGGCTTTGGCATAATCAATAAAGCAGAAATAGATGTTTTTCTGGAACTCTCTTGCTTTTTCCATGATCCAGCGGATGTTGGCAATTTGATCTCTGGTTCCTCTGCCTTTTCTAAATCCAGCTTGGACATATGGAGGTTCACGGTTCACGTATTGCTGAAGCCTGGCTTGGAGAATTTTGAGCATTGCTTTACTAGCGTGTGAGATGAGTGCAATTGTGCAGGAGTTAATTAATTCCATAGTAACTGCAGACTAACTAAACCTGTGAGCCACAGCTACTGAGCCTACACTCTACAGCTTGTAGAGGTCACCATAATGAGAAGTTCATGCACTGCAAGGAAGAATAGCTTCCACTTGCCACAACTAGAGAAAGCTTGCACGGAGCAACAAAGACCTAGCGCAGCTTAAAAAAAGAAGTAACGGGAGACAAAAAGATCTCTGTTCCTGGGAGACCAAAGGCCCTGCTTGGCATCAGAAACGCAGAATCTTAACTACTGGGCCACCAGGGAAGTCCTACGTGTGGATTTTTGACGGCGCTGGAAGTGTTGTTGTTCAGTCACCCAGTCATGTCCAACTCTTCGCGACCCCAGCACGCTAAGCTTCTCTGTCCTGAACAATCTCCTGGAATTTGCTAAAACTCATGTCCATTGAGTTGATGATGCCGTCCAACCATCTCATCATCTGTTGCCCCCTTTTCCTCCTGCCCTCAGTCTTTCCCAGTGTCAGGGTCTTTTCAAACGAGTCGACTCTTCACATCAGGTGGCCCAGGTATTGGAGCTTCAGCTTCAGGATTAGTCCTTCCGATGAATGTTCAGGGTTGATTTCCTTTAGAATTGACTCGTTTGATCTCCCTGATGTCCAAGAGACTCTCAAGAGTCTTCTCCAGCACCACGGCTTAAAAATATCAATTCTTCCATGCCCAGCGGGCCACACGACAGGCCAATAAATCCCAGATGTGGAGACAAGGAATATGGCTTTATTGGGAAAGCTGGCTGACCGGGAACATGGCATGCTAATGTCTAATAACCATATCACCTGGGGTCTGGATGCCAGGTTCTTCTATAGAACATAGAAGTAGAGAAGGTGAGGAAGTCAAGTAGAAAAGCTGAAAAAAAAAAAAAAAGAAAAGCTGTTTATCTTGCAAAACAGGAGGGGATGTGTTAAATTTCTCCCTTTCTGCAGTCATTCAAAACAAAGGTAGGCTATGTCAGATTGTATCTCTGTGAGTTGAACAAAGGCACTTTAATAGTCCGGGAGAGGGCAGCTTTCCCTGAGGAAGGCCATTATGTATGATTAACTGGACATGGAACAACAGACTGGTTCCAAATAGGAAAAGGAGTACGTCAAGGCTGTATGTTGTCACCCTGCTTATTTAACTTCTGTGCAGAGTACATCATGAGAAACGCTGGACTGGAAGAAACACAAGCTAGAATCAAGATTGCCGGGAGAAATATCAATAACCTCAGATATGCAGATGACACCACCCTTATGGCAGAAAGTGAAGAGGAACTCAAAAGCCTCTTGATGAAAGTGAAAGAGGAGAGTGAAAAAGTTGGCTTAAAGCTCAACATTCAGAAAATGAAGATCATGGCATCCGGTCCCATCACTTCATGGGAAATAGATGGGGAAACAGTGGAAACAGTGTCAGACTTTATTTTGGGGGGCTCCAAAATCACTGCAGATGGTGACTGCAGCCATGACATTAAAAGACACTTACTCCTTGGAAGAAAAGTTATGACCAACCTAGTCCTGTGGTCATGTATGGATGTGAGAGTTGGACTGTGAAGAAGGCTGAGCACCAAAGAATTGATGCTTTTGAACTGTGGTGTTGGAGAAGACTCCTGAGAGTCCCTTGGACTGCAAGGAGATCCAACCAGTCCATTGTGAAGGAGATCAGCCCTGGGATTTCTTTGGAAGGAATGATGCTAAAGCTGAAGCTCCAGTACTTTGGCCACCTCATGTGAAGAGTTGACTCATTGGAAAAGACTTTGGTGTTGGGAGGGATTGGGGGCAGGAGGAGAAGGGGACGACAGAGGATGAGATGGCTGGATGGCATCACGGTCTCGATGGACTCGAGTCTGAGTGAACTCCGGGAGTTGGTGATGGACAGGGAGGCCTGGCATGCTGTGATTCATGGGGTCACAAAGAGTCGGACACGACTGAGCGACTGAACTGAACTGAACTGATAGTAATAAAAGCAAGGCGAAAAAAAGGTTAAAGTCAAAGAAACATATCCAACAGGGCATCAGAATTGGTTCTACCCTGTAACATTGGAATAGGTTGCCATTTCCTTCTCCCAAGGGAGAATATTTATTCTTGCCTGGAGAATCCTGTGGACAGTGGAGCCTGAAGGGCTACTGTCCATAGGGTCGCACAGAGTCAGATACAACTGAAGCGACTTAGGATGCAGCATGTAACACTGGGTGTGGATTTCTGATAGTGCTGAAGGGCGCCCCTAAAGCGCCCACCCCTTCTTGTTCAAGGGTCAGCAGTACTGTAGTAAGCACACGAGAGAGGAGAGAGTGAGTGCGGCTGTGGGTCCTTGCTCCCAGGCCAAATGGCCTGGGCATTCCCGGGCTGGGGGAGGCAGGTGTATTGGGGAAAGAGTACACAAGCCACTGGATATTAGGGGACAGAAGCACAAATGTCGGGGAGCTCAACCGTGGTGACCCTCACTTATGTGAGTGATTGAGAAGGACCTTCCCTGGAGAGAGGCCTGAGTAGGACAGGACACTCAAGCTGGATCAGGATGGGCTGCACGTGGCTGTGCAGTTTGCTGACAGCACAACCTACCCTAGCAGCTTCCTGCGGTTGATTTATATCCAGTCACACCTGCGTTACCTCACTGAGTTCCCTTAGGCATTCAGGGATTTATATATTTGTTTGTTGGGACCTGATGAACGCCATATCAGGCCTCAGGGGCCTGGGTAGGCCTGAGTCTCATTCACAAAGAAGCTGGGTCAGTGCCCAGAAGGAGCTGAGGTCATCTTCCACTGGCTTGGCCAATCGGCATGACCCCCCGTGGCCTGATCTGAGCCTATCAGGACAAGGATGGAAACCCTCTAAGAAAGCCCGCGCGCGAAAATTTAGCTGATTAGTATATGCTAAGAAACCTTTGTAACCAATCCGCCCTTGCCAAACCCCTGTCTTTGTCCTAAACCTATAAATACTGCTGTAATCCAGGGCTCGGGGTCTCTAGCTTCACTCCACTGCATTGGATGTGGCTGGGGACCCTGGCTCGAGCTGGAAATAAAACCCCTTTTTGCTTTTAGCATTGTCGTGGATGTCTTGTACTCTCAGTTTTGGGGATTCAGACTGCGGGCATAACATGTTCATTCATTCAGTCTAGTCACATCCCAAGGACTTCCCGGCAGCTCAAACGGTTCAGAATCTGCCTGTAATGAAGGAGATGGGGGTTTGATCCCTGGGTCAGGAAGATCCTCTGGAGAAGGGAACGGAAATCCACTCCAGTATTCTTGCCTGGAGAATCCCCAGGGACAGCGAAGCCTGGTGGGCTACAGTCCATGGGGTCGAAAAGAGTTGGACACGACTGAGCAACTAACGTGTTCACATCAGAGTCTCTCCGAGCCGTCCTCGATTTCTCCTACTCTCTCCACTCCTGTCTTTGTGCCTCCGGCCGCCTTCCAGTCTCCACGCCCTGTCCTCTCATTGGTCCAGCGCACTAAGTCCCGCCCCCAAATCATGGGGCGGGCGGAAGCTTTTATTCCTACCCCTGCCATTGGGTACACTGCCTGAAAGTGATAGTGAAGTGGCTCAGTCGTGTCCGACTCTTTGCGACCGGTGGACTGTAGCCCACCAAGCTCCGCTGTCCATGGGATTCGCCAGGCAAGAATACTGGAGTGGGTTGCCATTTTCGCCTCCAGGGGATCTTCCCGACCCAGGGATCGAACCCAGGTCTCCCACATTGCAAGCAGACGCTTTAACCTCTGCACCACCAGGGAAGCCCTTAAGTACAAGAATCCAAGTACTAACATCAAAGATTTCAAGGGAGGAAAGGAAGCCAGGTTGAAAGAAGAAGAGGGAGGAGGCGGGAGAGGGGGGGTGAAAGGGGTGGCCTTACAGACGTCTCCTGCCACCTACAGATGCCCAGGCATTTTGGGACTTTTCCCTGGTTCTCCAGAGAAGGGAGGAGTGGAACTCGGCCCTACCAGAAATCAGACCAGACCAAAACCAGAATTCGATTTCTCTTCCAAGAGGAGGTGATCAGTCTCCAATCCTCAGCTCAGATTCCTGTGTCCAGGACCAGACGACTAGAAAAACAGGGAAGGATAGGAAGGGTTAAGGAGATGAAAGAGAGAGGGAAGGGGAGAGAGGTCAATAAAGCTCTTGTTCCTTACCGGTTGGGGCACTCTGGCCAGTTGTCTGCATCAGGAGGAGACCAGGGACAAAAGGGTTCCAGTTGCGGCTGCTGGGTCTGGTCCCTTAGCAGGCAAGCTGGCTCCTGAGTACCCTGAGTGGTCAGGATGTCAGTCTCAGCGAAGAAGAGTCCCCGCCAGAGTCGCCATTTGTTACAGGAAGGCAGACCCCTTCCAGGGCCCGAAAGTGGGCTCTTGTCTAACACTCGGAAGTGAATTGTCCGAGGAGACACGTGTGCTGACAAAGCAAGAGATTTTATTGGGAAAGGGCACCCGGGTGGAGAGCAGTAGGGTAAGGAAACCCAGATATTTCAATGGAAGCCAACCTACTCAGCCAATGGGGCTGGAGCACTTAATATAAAGAATGTGCTGATGCTCCCCAATGGAATCTCCAGGTGGTGTCTGCTCAGCCACCGGCACCTCTCTGTGTGGGAGCAGGTCGGGAATGGAAGAAGCTCATCCTGAGTGTTCTCCTGCCTGGATATCCAGCTCCACAGGGCTCAGGAAGACGCCCTTCTCACCACCATCTCTTGTCAGGAGGCACCGAAAAGCTGCTAGGACGTCGAGCAGGGGTCAGCCCGCAGGTGAAGGACCAGACAAAGAGGGTTTAGAGGAAAGGTCTGGTGTCAGCTGTTGGGGATGGGTGTACAGAGAAGACAGTATGGACCTCTTTTCGTTTTTCTTTTTAGTAGCTGCAACAGGTCAAACGGGGCCCAGCACCCCTATTGTCTGAGTGCCTTTGGTTTGAATCTGGAAGAGGAAGAGAAGTGGGACCCGGAGGTGAAAAGCAAGCTGCACGTGTCAAGCGTTGCCTCATGGGACTGACAGCTGTCGGCCAGACACCCTGGCTGGGCCCTGGAGAAGGAAAAGGGGTCCGGAGAGGCAAATGCGAAAGAACATAGGCAAGCACGAAGGATCCCCGACTCTCCACCCACCTCCTAAATTGAGCCTCTTTTCCTTCTCTCCTCTCAGGCGGCGTTTCACAATTGATGATTTTGAAATGGGGCGTCCTCTCAGCAAGGGAAAATTTGGGAATGTGTACCTGGCTCGCCATTTCACTGTGGCCCTGAAAGTCCTCTTCAAGTCCCAAACAGAGAAGGAAGGACTGGAACATCAGCTGCGCGGGGAAATTGAAATCCAGGCACACCTATGGTAAGGGCAGTCTCTGTATGAATGAGATTCCCATGCGTTTTTCCCTTCACAGACTTCCAGATGGAGCTATTACCCTCCTGGCCCCTGCACAATTTGCCCCTTTGTGTGCCCAGTCACTTGTAATAGCATCATGAATTGGGCCTCAGGGAGGAGTCTTGACCCTTCCTCCTTTTGTTCCCCCAGACACCACAATAGCCTTCGCCTGTACAACTACTTCCGTGATGCGCGCCGGGTGTACCTGATTCTAGAATATGTTCCAAGGGGTAAGCTCTACAAGGAGCTACGAAACAGCCACACATTTGATAAACTGTGTACAGCCACGGTGAGGCAGAGGAGGCTGAGGGCTAGGGTTCATGAGTTTCCTATGGGCTGATGGGGGTCACTGCCTATGGCTTTCATGAGGGTTCAGATTGCTTCTTTAAAAAAAAAACTTTTATGAATTAATGAATTGATTTATGGCTGTGCAGGGTCTTTGTTGCCATGTGGGGCTTTACTTGCACCGGCTTCTCATTGCAGTGGCTTCTCTTGTTGTGAAGCATGGGCTCTAGGGCGTGTAGGCTCAGCAGTTGTGGCATACTGGCTTCGTTGCCCTGTGGCATGTGGAATCTTGCCGGATGAGGACTCGAACCTGTGTCCCCTGCGTTGGCAGGTGGATTTTTTACCACTGGACCACCAGAGAAGTCCTGAATTGCTTTTTTCTGTCAATTTTACATAGTGACTCTTATACCCTGCAATTTTACCTTTGGATACCCTATGGCATCACTGACTCAATTTGAGTAAACCCCAGGAGTTGGCAATGGACAGGGAGGCCTGGCATGCTGCAGTCCATGGGGTTGCAAAGAGTCGGACACGACTGAGCAACTGAACTGAATAATTACCCCTGGGATATTAAGTAATGTGTATAAGTTTGCATTCTTTGGTTGTAAGCAACAGAATCTAACTGCATTACCTTATGGAAAGAAACATGAAAGGCTGTGAGGGAGTTCCCTGAATAAATGAATGAAACTGACTTAGAAAGCCAGGGATTTTTGGAGGGCTCCAGGTGGAAATGACAGCCATCATCACCCCATGGCCGGCTTCATTTGCAGACTGCTTTTTCTTTGCTCACACAGGTAATGGAGTTGTGCCAGTTAAGAATGATCCAATTTAATTCATTTCACATGTAAGACCCAGCTACAAACCTGGGTTTGTATTTCAATGCTGCCTTTTGAAATGCATATTTTAACAAGTACTTGTAGACTGAAAGAACGTGGTTTGACTATATCTATTTTTTAATGTTTACATAAAATTTTGCCAATAAGTTTCCATGTAAGTACATTAAGAATGATTGTGCCATAATTCCAGGAATTTTACTCTATCAGTAAACTATAATTAATTTACCTTGTCCCTCTTGGTGGACCGTCAGTTTGTTCCCAAACTTCCTGGATCATGAGCTAAATAATTGTAGGAAGAATCTCAGAATATGGGATTGTTGGTCCCAGGACTTGCCTTCTTAACTTTAATTCGTATGAAAACTTGGTGTTTCCAAGTTCCTGTGCTTGAGGGGATTGCCCAGGACTGGATGCTGGGGAAGGACAGTGTCCCTTCTACTGAGCCTCCGCTTAATGTTCCTTTCTCTAGGAGAAAGACAACGTGTGGGACGCTGGACTACTTGCCCCCAGAAATGATTGAGGGGGGAACATACAATGAGAAGGTAGATCTATGGTGCCTGGGGGTGCTCTGCTACGAGCTGCTGGTGAGAAATCGGCCCTTTGAGAGCACCTGCCATAGTGAGACCTACAGACGCATCCTCAAAGTGGGATGGCCACACTCTGGGCATTCATGTGGGAGCTGGGGGTAAGGGGTGGCAGGGAGCCTGGGGCACACACAAAGGTGGTCTACTATGATCCTGGCCAGTGCCTTGAATGGACCAAGGAAACTAACCATACTTCTCTTTCTTCTCTGGCCTCATCAGGTAGATGTAAGATTTCCTGCATCAATACCTTTGGGGGCTTGGGACCTGATCTCCAGGCTTCTCAGATACCAGCCCTCGGAGTGGCTGCTCTTGGCCCAGGTCTTGAAGCACCCATGGGTCCGGGCTCACTCTCGGAGGGTGCTGCCCCCAGCTGCTCAAATGGCTTCCTTAGCCCTGTCCACCCCTATTCTTTTGTGATTGCTTGTGCAACACCCTGGCTCTGGTATCTCCTCTGTCTTTTGTTTCTTCACTTGTAAGATGCATCATGCTAGTTAATAAGGGCTTCCCTTGTGGCTCAGCTTGTAAAGAATCCGCCTGCAACGCGGGAGACATGGGTTCGATCCCTGGGCTGGGAAGATTCCCTGGAGAAGGGAAAGGCTACTCACTCCAGCATTCTGACCTGGAGAATTCCACAGACTGTATAGTCCATGGGATTGCAAAGAGTCGGACATGACTGAGTGACTTTTAGCCTTAATAAAGGCCAAATCATTTTATTTATTTTTGGCTGTGCTGGGTCATTGTTGCTTAGGATAGGCTTTCTCTAGTTTCCACCAAGCAGGGGCTACACTTGATGTGGTGTGCCCAGCGGAATCCAAAGCTGCATCATCTTGTACCAGGTCTCTTTATTAAAAAAAAAAAAAAAATTATTTGACTGCGTTGTGTCTCAGTTGAGATCTTCACTACATCATGCTGGATCTTTTGGTCAGGCATTGGCTCTGTGGTGGCAGGAAGGCTCTGGAACACGTGGGCTTAGTTCCCCCGTACCACCCTCCCCACCCCCTCCCTCCATCC
>SJYQ01020867.1:0-33497 GCA_006410935.1 Redunca redunca
CTTTATTTATTTTTTTTTTTTTTTACTTTTAAAATTTTTATTTTAACTTTAGTTTACTTTACATTACTGTATTGGTTCTGCCAAACATTGACATGAATATATAGGCTTTAATAAGAGGAAGAAATATGGTTAGTGATTGGGCTTTGACACCTACTTATTTGTGCTGCATGAACAGCACTCGCAAGCACAGCCCTGGGAGACAAGCTGCTCCATGATCTTTGCAGGGTGTGATCCCTTTTCCCAGAGTGAGGGACCATCAGGAGTGGGCTAGAGCATGACTCTTGGCACGGGCGGGTCTCTCCCTTCCCTTCTTCTTCTTTTTTTTTTTTTCCTGTTTTTAAATTTAGATACATTTCACTGAGTTTAGGTGAAATATGAAATTAATGGTAGAGAATCATTCTTGCTTTGTCTACTTTATATTTTAAACTCATGAAACCTCCACTGACTTCTATTGCCTTTTTTTGTTTTGTTTTTCTCTCTTTTTCCTGCACAAGCACTCCTATCTGGACAGGGAAACCTCCCTTCTTCTGAGAAACATTGCAGGAAAACCTTCTCATTTGCTGACCAAGGTGATACTTCTCCCACCTGCATGTAAATATTTATTGCCTTGTAGGTAGAAGGTAATTTCTGTTTTGATTGTGCTCTCAGATGACTGAGGTTGTGGTTTCTTGTTTCTGCACCGTTGTTCTCAATAGAGGTATTTTTTCCTTTTATTGAAGGTAATTATTTATTGACCTTAATGACTATCAGAAAATATAGAGAGTAGAAAATATTTGCAGTCATTTTTCACTAGTTTTTAACTTTTATACCTGACAATCTTCCTAAGTATGTTGCACTTTTCTAGTTTAACATTGTATTTCATTTTAAAGTCTAAAAATCATTGCTTGATTTTAGCTTTTACTACTAATGGTCATGCATGCTGTGAGTTTCTTTAGCAAACTGTTTTCTAATTTTTGTTTATATTATCAATGCCTCATTTATTTATATAAACATAATCTTTACATTAGTTTAATCAAACTGGAAGAGCAGGCTGCAATTTAAATTTCTCAGTTCTCTGTCCTCAGAATGGTTTGAATTAGTCTAGCTGGATTTTCATTGGGCTGGTATTTTACAATTTAAAATCACTTAACCGTTACAGGAAGCACAGGATAGGGGGAGTTGAATAGCTTTCTGCCTCTTTACAAATCATGTTTTTATTTTGTTACTTAAATGTTAAATTCAAGCATGTCTGACTTAGTTATAGATAGTTTCTGAAGAATATACAAATTACAGCTAATTTCACTAAATTTTTATTATTGTATCTGAAATTTTCTTTAAAAAAATTATTTCTTAACTTTGTAAACTTGAGAAAGAAGATGGTAAAGCTAAAATTAAAATCTCCCTGAGTGTCCACTTAAAGAGAAGACCCAAGAATCAGCAATAAGAACTTTCTTTTGTTTGAGTTTCTCTCCTGGAAGGAGATCTAGGAACAGGGTAGAAGCAGCTTAAAGGTGAGGTAAGTTTAGAAATCTAAGCACATGATAGCCGTGTACTTTATAACCATAGCCAAGTCCACTCTCTCCGTGGAATTCTCTCTCAGAGCCTCATTTAGGATCTCTCTAGCTCAGACTTCTCTCCCTGAGAGGTTGCTGTCACACATTTCCCGGAGGATGCCCCGCACCTCCGATTCTTTGAGTCTTCAGCTTCCTCACCCATACTGTCCCTGAGGCCTCAGAGTTTATCTCTGTTGTCTTTTTTTGACAGCTCTATTTCTGTTCAGGATGTTTCCACTCTCCGAGTTGCCCAGGTTCAAGCTTTTCTTCTCACGTACTGTCTCAAAGCTCTAATAAGCCTGTCAGAATTGTCAGGATTGACTGAATTCATCCATCCATTTTATTCCCATTGCCGCTACCCTAAAACAGCCTCATATTTTTCAGTAGAGCCACTATTCTTGTCTATTTTTGCCTGTCACACCTCCAGTACATTTTGTACACTGCTCTCAGATGGAGTGTAACGTTTTACCGTTTCCATTGTCTGTTTTTCAACATATATTTGTTGAGTCTTGTACTGTGTTAGGTGCTGGGATATAATCCTGTATAAAGTGGACATTTTCCCTGCCCTCAGTCTTTAGGAACATAGATAAAAAGAACGTTCACATGCAGCATGTAAACAAATTCTAATCATGTTAAGTACTATGAAGGAAACAGGTGAGTAATAGGGAATACAAGGGGGAAGATTAGAGCTACATTTCCTTTAGATGGTAAGGTCAGCAAAGGCCCTTCTAGGGGGTGGCGTTTGATTTAAAGCTTGGAGGATGAAAAGCAGCCAGCCTGAGGCTGAAGGGAGATGTTCCAAGTGGAGAGGTCCATGTCACATGTGAGGAGCTGAAGAAAGGCTGAGTTGCTGGAGCCACAGTAGTTGAATGAAGTATCTTGAGTTGTGTTTGGAGAGGTAGACAGGGATCATTAATTCAAGGCACGCTGGGGAGTGTTTTTTTTTTTCTTTTCCCTAAATGCTGTGAGAAACTATTGAAGAGAGTAACTTCATCCATTCAACAAATGGAAAATAGTTGTTTGCAAGTTTGGGATAAATGCAGCCACTTCTCATCTCCTGCCGGAGAGCTGTTGCCACCCACTGCATCCACAGTAGAGCCATCTGTGCTCCAATCCGAGTATTGGGGTCGTGGTATCCCTGCTGTATGTAGCCAGCATCTGACTCTAGCTGCCTCTGTGTCTTGCCCTATTATATACAGGTAACGCATTTGTCATTTGAAAATAACTCGGTAGCGCAGAAGCTGAACAATTAGGGTGGAGTGGGGAATGGAGTCAAGAACGAGGTGTCAGAAGTTCCTAGATAACCAGAGCCACAGGGGCCTCTCTTTGTCAGTGCCCTCTGCACCATAGCACATGGCTGTTTTGAAGCTAAGTTGAGCTTATACTTCTTTCATACCACTATGTGGCTATCTGATTCCCCAAAAAGCATGGTGTCCCAGTTACTGACTCACCTCTGATCTGCACTTTTCCAAACTAGGACTTTATAACACTTGATAGATGAACACAGTAAAATGAACACAGGAACACTGCTTAGGGCCTGGAATGCAAAAGGAATGCTTATTGCTTGTTTCCATCATCAATCCAGTTGTCATTATACTACTGCTAATGAAATAACTACCCTGTATACAGTTCTGAGGGGCTTCCCTGGGGGCTCAATGGTAAAGAATCTGCCTGTAATGCAGGAGACGTGGGTTCTATCCCTGCTTTGGAAGGATCCCCTGAAGGAGACACACGCTAGTGTCCTTACTTGGGAAATCCCAAGGACAGACGAGCCTGGCTGGCTACAGTCCATGGGGCTGCAAAAGTGTCAGACGTGACTGAGTGACTAAACAACGTACAGTCCTGAGCGGGGAGCCTCTGCAAAAGCAATGCCAACCTGTTTCTTCTAGGAGCGGCATTATTGCCGGCGCAGAGTATTTTATAAATGGGAGCAGTAGGCAAAGGACCCATTGCTGACCTGATGCCCATAAGTCTCTGGGTGCCATCCAGAAGACTGATCTTCTGATACAGGAACACATCTTTGTCCCTCTTTATTCCCTTAGCCTGCTTTATTTATTTATTTTTCATAGAACTTACCACTGACTGACTTATCCCATAGCTCTCTCTCTCTTGTCTCATGTTAAATGTAAACTCCATGAGATTAGGAACTCTATATTCTCTGCATTCAAGCCCAGACCTGCATAGTCTGGACAAACATCTCTCATATAAAAGAACAGTCCTCTGGTGACCATAAACGTTTCAAGGACTGCTGTACTTGGTAACCACCGTTTCTTCAGAGAAGTTGTAAAACTGCTTATATATTACTGAAAGTGTTTTATCTTTGATAAGCAGTTTTTATTTACTATTATCCCCCCAAAGTTTATGCTAAAATCTTTACAGACAGAAGGGATGTGACATAATGGGAAGAACAGGTAGTTAATTGTTCACTGTATAACAGCCTGTATGATCTTTGAAAGATCATTGTTTCTGGGCCTAAATCAGTACAGTGGACATAATAATAATGTTAGTCCTGCATTATTGATAACTAAATGAGGCACATGCCTTATAGTACATGGCAAGTAGGTGCTTGATTAATATTAGTTCTTTTCTTGGTTGAGAATGTATTTCATGATTTCTTCAGGGGGAAGTAAACTAGTGGTTACTATGATTATTTTGGTTCTAAGCAGTTTGATAGAACATTTCATGGGCAGTAAATTGTTCATCACCCCAAGTTTTCTTTAAATCATTTTAAGTTACATAACTGTATTACTGTTGTACTCTGTGAAATAAACTTGATCTCAAAAAAAAAAAAAAGGCTAACTTATTTTCAGCCCCTTAATTTCAATCCCATTTGTTCTGAACCCAGAATCATTTCATAGTTGAAGGAATTCAAAGCCAGTTCTTTGCAACTTTAACTTTCTGTAAGTATTCTAATTTTTACTCTAAGAAAATGCTGTAACATTTTGTAACCACAGCATTGGCTTTCATTTAATCATAAGATCTTCACTGAGTTTTTGTCCTTTATGTTAATTTGAGAAGGCTTGGCATTTGATGGTTATTGATAGCCACACAGGAGTTTTTCAGGCAGAAAATAGGTTGTCTCTTGCCCTTTTAGGGAAGGGGTAAGACAAAGTTAAGTTGTTATATGTGTGAGATATCTTTTACTTTCATTTAGGATGGTTGTGAGACAGTGTGAACAAAGGGATCCAAAGATAAGGGGCAGAAAACTTCAGACCTGATTTTGCCAACTTTAACAAACAGAAGAGAATATGAGATGAACAAAGCTTTGTTCTTTGTATTAAACTTGGCCTGCAGACACTGAACACAGCTTTGTATTGCCTAAAGAAACTATTAGATGTCTCCTAAGTATATAATGTATAAATAACACATCAGCAAAGATTTATTGATCTTTGCTGTATCACACAGCACTCTGATCTTAAAACAGTTTCTTCCTTTTTTTGGTTGTTACAGTTAAAAGTTATGATTCTAGACTAAATATAGTAGATAAAAACCAAACTTTTGGAGTGAGTGAGTGAAGTCACTCAGTCACGTCCGACTCTTTGCAACCCCATGGACTGTAGCCTCCCAGGCTCCTCTGTCCATGGGATTTTCCAGGCAATAGTACTGGAGTGGATTGCCATTTCCTTCTCCAGGGGATCTTCCCAACCCAGGGATTGAACCCGGGTCTCCTGCATTGTAGACAGACACTTTACCATCTGAGCCACCAGGGAAGTCCCCAGACTTTCTGAGGAAGAGCTTATTGTCCATGGGAAGTATAAAGTACTATGAATCTTGCAATTTGATAAAATATTTTTATTTCATTTTGCTCCAGTGACATTCAGATTCTAAAAGTTAGAGGCTTCTTGCAGAGATTAATTATCCTTGCTAATGAACTGGAGAAGCGTAAACTAAAATTTGCCTACACTGAAGTTAAGCATGTGCGTGCATGCTCAGCTGTGTCCCTGTGTGCTCAGCTGCGTCCGACTCTGAGACTCCGTGGACTGTAGCCCGTCAGGCGCCTCTGTTCTTATGCTTTCCCAGGCAAGATTACTGGAGTGGGTTGCCATTTCCTACTCCAGGATATCTTCCTGACCCCAATGACTGAACCCACGGCTCCCCCATCTCCTGCATAGGCAGGCAGATTCACAGCTCTTAAATTCAAATTTGAGGCAGCTGTAACATGGACCAGTTTATATAGTTATTAAGAGTAGTATTTTGAGCAACTGGAAGAATAGCTGAATTTGGATGTTAAAATAGCCCCACCTGGCTCTTCTACATAAAAGTGGTTTCTTATTGATGGCTAGGGAATCTAATGGGTTTAATGTACGTTAATTGGTTGTTTCTCTTGTTTCTGTAATCTTTTCTTCCTACGTGTCAACTTTTTAGCCTTTGGAGCAGAAACTGATCTGGGAGTTGAAACTAATCTTATAATTGAATGACTTTTTATGTCAGTGCTTCAAAAGATAGCACTGATTGTATTCTATTGTATTTGGTAAATAATAGTATACTAAAATGGAAGTATGAAAATACTGCTTTGGTATTTATAACCAGTATCAGAATGTTATATTAAAATTTTTATAGTCCCTTTTTGAAAAGACTATTTTTTAAGAGCAGTTTCAGGTTCACAATGAAATTAAGAAGGTACAGCGATTTCCCATATACCACTTGCCCTCACACGTGCATAGCATCCCCATTATCAACATCCCTCACCAGAGTGGTACATTTACTGCAATTGATGAGCAAGTATAGGTAACATTATTATCACCCAGAGTCCATGGTTTACATTAGGGTTCACTCTTGGTGTGTATTCTGTGAGTTTGGACAAATGTATAATGACATATAGCTATCATTATAGTATCATACAGAGTAGTTTCACTCCCACAGAAATACTCTGTATTCCACTTACTCACGTCGCCCCCACCTCCCGCTGCCAACCTCTGACAACGGTTATTCTTTTTACCGTCTCCATAGTTTTCCTTTTTCAGGATGCTGCATAGTTGGAATCACATAGTTTGTAGCTTTCTCAGATTGGCTTCTCTCAGTTAGTAATACACATGAAAGTCTCCTCCATGTGTTTTATGGCTTGATAACTTTTTTTTTTTGCTTTTGTGAGTTAGTTGCCCAGTTGTGTCTGACTCTGCGACCCTCTGGACTGTAGCCAGCCGAGCTCCTCAGTCCACGAAATTCTCCAAGCAAGAATACTGGAATGGGTTGCCTGCCATTCCCTTCTTCAGGGGTTCTTCCCTACCCAGGGATGGAACCCTGGTCTCCTGCATTCTTTCTCTTTTTTAAGCATTGAATAATAATATTCCATGGTCTAGATGTTGCATAGTTTATCCATTTGCCCACTGAAGGATATCTTGGTTGCTACCAAGTTTTGGCATTATAAGGAAAGCTGCTATGAGCATCAGTGTATAGGTTTTTGGGTGGAGGTAAACTTTTCAGCTCACTTGGTAGATACTACGGAACTTGATTACTGGATGGTGTTGTAAGAGCGTGTTTAGTTTCGTAACAAACTACCATAGTATCTTCTAAAGTGGCTGTATGATTTTGCATTCCATAGGGAAAAATGAAAGTTCCTGTTGTTCCACAACCTGACCAGCGTTTGGTGTTTCCAGTATTTTTGCAGTCTAAGATGATACATGCGTAGTGGTATAGCGTTGTTTTAATTCGCAGTTCTCTAATGGTATATATGAGCAGCTTTTCACAGGCTATTTGCCATCTGTGTAATCTTTGATTAAAAAAGATTTCATCAAATCTTGTTTTGGTGAAAACCTTCTTGTTCAGGTTTCTTGCCCAGTTTTTAAATTGAGTTGTTCATTATCTTATTGAGTTTTAAGAGTTCTTTTATGTTTTGGATGATAGTCCTTTTGTCAGACATGTCTGATAAATATTTTACTAATATTTTCTCCTAGTCTATGGCTTGTCATTCTCTTGATATTCTTTTTTTTTTTTTTACTTTGAAGACAGCTTTTTTCTTTTTTTAGTTTTGCAGGCTAGTTTTAATATAAAAGAATTTGGCCTTGTAGAAGTTCATGTTTATATTCCAGGTACACAAAGCATTGATTCTATCAGTTCTTCCCCATCAGACTTTGAGATTTAAATTTGCTTTTCAGAAATATGAAGTGAAAGTTGAAATTATGCTTTGGAAAATTTCTTTGTAGCAGCTATTCATACCAATATAAGGATGTGGCAAATGAACCATGAAGAAACATACAATCATTATTCCCTTGAGAAAACACTCATAAAACTTCTGCTTTACTCTTTTCCAAAATATGGTCAAATAACTGATTTTATAAAAACCACTGGGAAATGTTCACACTTAAAATTCCTTTATAGAGTAGTGCTCTACTCATCAGAAACACACACAAGATTTGGTAATTTAATAAAGATTTTGTTTCTCCAAGACACAGAATTCTAGAAACTGAGAATTTTAATGACAATAGTCTAGTTTTCTCATTTTATAACCCTCTTTAAAAAGAAGAAATATATATCTTCTTTATATACAGTCAACATATTTTATAATTCTGTAGTTTATTTGCATAAAGGGGGGAAATAGGATGATTTAATCTTTAAACAAAGGAGTATAATACCTAAGGAGTATATACCTAAGAATCTAAGAATCGAGTCTTACTCGTCTCTGTCGTTAAAATGCACTTCTTTGTTCTCTGTCTAATTGGGTTTGCAGATAGTATTTCCTGACCTTGGTTATTATGTTAATTCACTGACTGCTTTCATTGAAATGGATCAGATTTCTGGCAAACAAGCCCACTGTCTTCCCTGTTTTCTTCTCTGTTCTGCAGAGTAGTAAATACTAAGCTTGAAATGAGGGAGACAGCCTAGAGTATGAAATGAGAAGAGAAGCAGATCAAAAATAAGAAAGCAACAGAATTTAAGAGAACAGAGAATAATCTGTCAAATGAACTGAGAACTTGTTTTTTTGCCCTGAAAACTTCAGTTTTTTAATGAAGAATAATACATGGATTGTGATTATTAATCACAATCTAGAGCAGATAAAGTCTAGTTGATGTAAATAGGTTTCTCTCTTCTTTTTTAAAGTCATGTTAAGTAAAGGAATATATAATATGGTATTTTATATTTTCTTAGATATTTTAGATATTTTCTAGAGCGACCAAGAGCTTAGAATTAAAAAGTAATTCTTTATTATAAGCAAAGGTTTACTTTCATGAGTTTCTTTAATCTGGAGATTAATGCTGCAATGTACTATGGCCTCTTGCTGGAAAGTACAAGTAAGTACAAGGTATTACAGTGCTGTATGTTATTCTAGGAGAAAGTAGGCAAATGTTTTGTTTTATTTAAGTATAGTTTTATTTTATTGCTATTCATTTAAATTTATGAAGCAGAAATTATAAGTTAAATGTTTGGAAAATTACATTTAGTATTTTAAATAGTGTGAATTAAAAACTAAATTGAATTTAGTGACATGAGACACTGATTATATTGTGTGATTGTTCCAAAGCAGAGTAAAACTTAGAATTAAATGCAGCCTCCTCTGTTCATATTTATGTATTAATGAGAACATACCTATGTTTTTATTATGATTGTTTTTATATGGTTGCAGAGAGATGAACTGATGCTGGGTTGTTTTTTTTTTTCCTGTTTTTATGATGATGATATGTTTTCAGTACAACAGGACAAAATGTTGATATGCAAAAGATTGCCCATACTCTCAAGGGGGGTATAAATTCAGAGTCACTGGCAGGCCCACAGATAGCCTCATTTTCCCTATCTTGAAACCTGAAATTTGTCTATTTCAGATTGACAGTCAAGAATAAAATTGTTGGATTAAATTAAAATTTAATTAATTTACCACAGCCCTAGAATATGAAAATGTAGTCTTAATATAAGAAATCTTCAAGTGTGCATCTTAAAAAAATTTTTTTAATAAAATGTCTGCTCTTTGTGAACCTGTTTAATTCTAAAATGTGCTCCATATTAAGTGTGTGAAGTTATCAGTTCAGTTCAGTAGCTCAGTCGTGTCCAACTCTTTGCGACCCCTTGAAGTTATATTCTTACTGAAATTCAGTGTTAACAGCGTTCTTAAGGATAAAAAGACTTCTCAAAAAATTCTCATTATTTTAGCATTAGTTTATCTGAAGTGCTTTGTGTCCACAGGAAGAACAGGCAGCAAAATTGAAAGCTGAGAAGATCAGAGTTGCCCTAGAGAAAATTAAAGAGGCACAAGTGAAAAAGGTGATATTTGGGCTTTTTCTTAGTTTGGGATTTTTATCCATTTTATGGGTTTATAAAGAATTGCCTTGTTTATATAACTGTAAGATGCAGCAAGCTATAGCAGGGTATTTCTTTCTAAATACATTTCCATATGTATTTTTTGGTGAACAAAATACATTATAAAAGAAATAACTTTTCTGGTTCTAAATTCTAAAAGAGTAAAACAAAATAGCTTTATTATAATCTTATATGTTATTTTAATTTTTTAAAAAGCATTACATTTGTTTAGTTATTGAATACTTAATTTTAAAATATTCTTCTTGCATAATAAAGTCATTATTTGTGTTTTAACTTATATTTAGCTAAGGACGTTGTTCAGAATATTATTCAGTATTGGAAGAAAGTTTTAGAATGCCTGTTTTTCAGTTTGTATTTAATTTTCCTTTTTCCTCTTAACAGCTGGTGATTAGAGTCCACATGTCTGATGATAGTTCTAAAACAATGATGGTGGATGAGAGGCAGACAGTGAGACAAGTGCTGGATAACCTGATGGACAAATCCCACTGCGGTTATAGTTTAGATTGGTCTCTGGTGGAAACCGTCTCTGAGTTACAGATGGGTTAGTAATATCATTCCTATAATTATTTTTAAAGCTTTTGTGTAATTTCAACTGTTTCCATGTTGATAAAAGCAACTAGAGACATTTTAATATTTTTTCCTATAGTATAACCCTGGCTTTTTTACATTTATCTTTTCCCCATTCTTCCCCCATATATTTTGAGATTTCTTTGAGTACAGTATCATTTCCACTTCATTTTAGATTTTCTTATGACCAAATCAAAGTTGTTCTTTTTTTAAGGTAACAAAATATTTTTTCCCTTCAGATATTATTAAGAACTGTATATATTAGACACATTACTAAAAGCCATCACATTTATTCACATTTGTACTGAAGCCTTGATAATAACATTTGACTTTCAGGGGAAACATAAAGCACATCTTATTTTTAGCTAGATGTACTGTCTTAGTTTCCTATGTTTTGTAGTTTGTTATGGTGTTTTCTAACTTTGAAAATTCCTCATTTTTTTGATACCATCTTTGATTTTTCAAAAAATTTATTTATTTTAATTAGAGGCTAATTACTTTACAGTATTATAGTGGTTTTTGCTATTGACATGAATCAGCCATGGATGTACATGTGCTCCCCATCATGAACCCCCACTTCCAACCTCTCTCCCCATCCCATCCCTCAGGGTCATCCCAGTGCACCAGCCCTAAGCACCCTGTCTCATGGCATCGAACCTGGACTGGCGATCTATTTTACTTATGATAATATACATGTTTCAATGCTATTCTTTCAAATCATCCCACCCTCGCCTTGTCCCACAGAGTCCAAAAGTCTGTTCTTTACATCTGTGTCTCTTTCGCTGTCTTGCATATAGGGTCACCATTATCATCTTTCTGAATTCCATATATATGCATTAATATACTGTATTCACTCGTGGTGAATTCATGTCAATGTTTGGCAAAACCAATACAGTAATGTAAAGTAAACTAAAGTTAAAATAAAAATAAAAAAATATATATATATACTGTATTGGTGTTTTTCTTTCTGACTTACTTTACTCTGTATAATAGGCTCCAGTTTCATCCACCTTATTAGAACTGATTCAGATGCATTCTTTTTAATAGCTGAGTAATATTCCATTGGGTGTATGTACCACAGCTTTCTTATCCATTTGTCTGCCGATGGACATCTAGGTTGCTTCCATGTCCTGGCTATTGTAAACAGTGTTGTGATGAACATTGGGGTACTCGTGTCTCTCAATTCTTGTTTCCTTGATGGGTATGCCCAGCAGTGGGATTGCTGGGTTGTATGACAGTTCTCTTTCCAGTTTTTTAAGGAATCTCCACACTGTTCTCCATAGTGGCTGTACTAGTTTGCATTCCCACCAACAGTGTAAGAGGTTCCCTTTTCTCTACACCCTCTCCAGCATTTATTGTTTGTAGACTTTTTGATAGCAGCCATTCTGACCGGAGTGAGATGGTACCTCATGGTGGTTTTGATTTGCATTTCTCTGATAGTGGGTGATGCTGAGCATCTTTTCATGTGTTTGTTAGCCATCTGTATGTCTTCTTTGGAGAAAGGTCTGTTTAGTTCTCTGGCCCATTTTTTGATTGGGTCGTTTATTTTTCTGGAATTGAGCTGCAGGAGCTGCTTGTATATTTTTGAGATTAATTCTTTGTCAGTTGTTTCATTTGCTATTACTTTCTCCCATTCTGAAGGCTGTCTTTTCACCTTGCTTATAGTTTCCTTCATTGTGCAAAAGCTTTTAAGTTTAATTAGGTCCCATTTGTTTATTTTTGCTTTTATTTCCAGTATTCTGGGAGGTGGGTCATAGAGGATCCTGCTGTGATTTATGTGGGGGAGTGTTTTTCCTATGTTCTCCTCTAGGAGTTTTATAGTTTCTGGTCTTATGTTTAGATCTTTAATCCATTTTGAGTTTATTTTTGTGTATGGTGTTAGAAAGTGTTCTAGTTTCATTCTTTTATAAGTAGTTGACCAGTTTCCCCAGCACTGCTTGTTAAAGAGATTGTCTTCTCTCCATTTATATGCTTGCCTCCTTTGTCAAAGATAAGGTGTCCATAGGTGTGTAGATTTATCTCTGGGCTTTCTATTTTGTTCCATGGATTTATATTTCTGTCTTTGTGCCAGTATCATACTGTCTTGATGACTGTAGCTTTGCAGTGTAGTCTGAAGTCAGGCAGGTTGATTCCTCCAGTTCCATTCTTCTTTCTCAAGATTGCTTTGGCTATTCGAGGTTTTTTGTATTTCCATACAAATCCATCTTTGACTCTTAAAAACCGTAAAAAGGTTTCTTTTTATAATATTATGTGAGTATAGAAACCTCACAATAATTATATTAGGCTATATTCAGTCAATAGTCAATTTCAACTTGCCATTTTGTTTATAAAATATATTTGCATTGCTTTTACTGTCTGTTGTATTTTTAAATATTTTATAGCAGTTTCTAGAGCAATAAAAATTTAATAATTAACGTTTTTCTCTTAGAATGTACAAACACAAACCCCAAAACCAAACCATCAATTAGAAGTTTATTAACAGGTATAGGCAGATATTCTAATAATACTTATTATAACTATTCTTGAAGAATTAGAAAGGTTCAAGTTCTCAGATGTGGCATCACCATACCCAGAAAATTTTTGGCTGCTAGTTTTTAGAATATTTCCAAAAAAAAAAAAGAATATTTCCATGACTGTAGGTTTAAGATTCATAACTATCATTTAATCATATGTGGCACAGTGATACAAATAGAATATGTAGTTATTTATTACTTGTTGAATGAATGAAACTAAGAACCCAAAATAAGATGGTAAAATAAGCTATGACAAATGTAAATCATTCATTTAAACAACAGAGATTATTAGAAAGGATGAATAAACAAAATGCAGTTGTTCACAAAAGACCTTTTTCATAAAGACACAGAAAGCTTGAAAGTAAAAGGAATGTGGAGAGACACTAACCAAAAGAAAGATAATGTTAACTATGTTAATATCAGACAAAGTAGACTTTAAGCAAAATACATTACTAGAGATAAGGAGAACCGTATGTCATCAGGAAGATAAAATCATTCTAAATTTTATCTAATAATGGCATTACATAAAGCAAAAGTTCACGGAACTACCAGGAGAAATGCACAAGTCTGCCTTCACAGTAGAAAGTTTTCACCTAAGAATCTTTGCAATGATCAATATAATCAAGCAGACAAACATGAATATAGATATATTTAGAGCACTAATAACAGGAAAATACTCATTTTTTACAGGCAGAAGTGTAATGTTCACAAAAATTGATTCCAGTATGAGGTCATAAGCAGCTCTATAGAAATTTCAAAACAAAAATCAGTATCTCTAGAATATGTTCTTTGAACATAATGTTCAGACTATAGGACATGTTCTTTGATTCCTAATTTGGAAATTAGAAAATATATCTATGTTTAAAATTAAACAATTTATAGACCAAAGAAGAAATCATCTTGGAAATTGTTGAATGACGAGGAATAAATAATGTTGGAAGCACTTAATACCAGAATTTATGAAATGCAACTAACAGATTGTGTTTAAGGGCAGAATAGTAAAAGGCTGAAGGCTGAAGAAGATCTTGAAGTCAGACGATCTAGATTCTAGTCCTGATCCTTCCTTCTAGCAGCTGTGTGACCTTGCTAAAGTCACTTAACACCATGAGGGCACGTTTCCTTATTTGAAAATACAGGAAATACCAGATAGTCTCTAAGGGTGTCAGTTTAGATTCTATGATTTTGCTGTCAAATACTTCGCAAGGTTTCTTGTCTTTTATGCAATTCTGACAAATACTAACAAAATACTGGTGTTTTATTTTGGAACAGAGAGAATCTTTGAAGATCATGAAAACTTGGTTGAAAATCTTCTTAATTGGACAAGAGATAGCCAAAACAAGCTTATATTTATGGAGCGTATAGAAAAATACGCACTTTTCAAAAATCCACAGGTGAGGCTATGGCTTGCAGAGGTCAGGATTCTTAAATGTTCATATTATATAGTTTTCTGACTGCTAAGTTAGTAGAGTTAAATGACTGACAGCCACCCAGTTGGAGCTTTGTGGCTGCAAAACCCTGTGGGAGCATTCACTAGTGCCGAGGTGGTAAGTCTGCTGGGGCCCAGCTGTCAGGCCTCAAAGAAGCTGCCAGTTCCATAGAACCAGATGGGGTGAGCCCTAGGGAAAGCAGGATTACCTCCAGGGGGTTAGCAGATTTCTGTTCTAATTTAGAGCTGTTTTGGACCCTGCTCTTTATTCAGTGAGGTCCTCATCCATCAAATAAAAGCACTTATATATTTAAGTTTCTCTGCTTTTATTACTTATCCATTTAGCACTTTGATTTGTCTTCTGAATTATTTTTTTGAAAATCCCAGTAACCTTGAGTATAAACAGTCCCATGTTCTATTATATGTTACCTTGATCTGTTTGGTATCTTTGCTTGTCCCAAAATGTTTATGTTAATTCTTCCTAATACCCAATTATTTTATAAATATCAGTAGGTGAAAGAAAACAACACCACTATAAAAAATAGCTGTGAGGAAAAACAGTGGCTGCGTTCAAGTTATTGAATAGTTATCCTTCAGACTACATGATCATGACGCATCTTTACTGGATATTTTTAGTGAAGAATACACATTTAGGAATACCAACAATTTTTTATGGATGATTGTGAATAAAAATTTCTTAAGGATAATAATTAGAATTCAGATTTTAGTTGAGTCAAGTAAATGAGATCATGGTAGTCTCAGAGAATTTGGGATTTCTTCTTTAAAAGCCAGAACATAGATTAAATTTTCTACATCTGAATCAGTTAAGCTCAGCATATTTTAAGCAAATTTCCCCCCACTTGATGTACTTAAATGATTTGTAAACCTTTAAGGTCGTGTCGGTGTAGCTTTCATTAGATGCATGAAAACATATTGCTAGCTGTTGCATGTAATATCTCCTCAGGGTTTGGGGGAGGGCCGTTTATGGAATAATTCAAAATAAATGGATGAAGTAAGGAGGAGACCAGTATTAAGCACTTCTGTGAAGATGCCAGGAACAGGTTTCAAAGGAATGTTCCCCTCACTCTTCATAGGCAGAAATACACACAGAGTTGCTATGTCTCTAGAAGAAATCATCTGTGTACCTGTGCCAGGAGAATAGTAGAGTGGATTTGTCCTTTAACATTCATCTACTCATTTTTCCAGAATTACCTTCTGGGTAAAAAGGAAACAGCTGAGATGGCAGATAGAAACAAAGAAGTGCTGTTGGAGGTATGACTCTTCCTCCCCACCCCCCTTTCCTTGTACATTATAATATTAAAATATTAAGCACCCCTTTTGAAACCCAGAATGTCAGTGTCGTAACTAGAGAAGCCTATTTTCTTCCATAGCCTGATGGGGAGAGTTCAGCTTTGTGACTGTTAGAACACTGAAGAACCTTATAAAAGCTATTATTTTGCCAAGCAGTATACTAGTGGGTTGAAAGGACTTAGGAGCTTTTAGAAGGTGACAAGTGAGAGAAAAGGCTGGGTCAGTGAAGGGTGTGATTGTGCTTTTTTATCTGCTTACCCAGAGAGGAATTTGTATATAGTTATTTACCAAATAGTTCAAACCTTAGTCTGAAATAACTAATTTTAAAAATCATAATGATTATTTTCCTAAAATATACATCTCCTTATTTTGAAGATTAATAAAACAAATTCAATTATGATTGAATTTTTGCCTTTTGCTGATTTTAGAGAACGAAGGTCCAAGATGTTAGTATGTTTGAAAATTATCTGAAAAAATTCATATTTAGCAACAAGACTATTAGGGGGATGAAGATCAGCACTCAGCTTTTCATAGGGAGACTAGTTATAATTAAGACAAATTCTTTTCATAATTCCTAATTTTTCTGTGTTTGGGGGGAGAGAAATTAATTCATATTCATATGTTCAAATTTAGTGAGGATTTCTACTTTCCCTATACTAAATACATGATTGACTTTTTAAATTCTTATCTAAATATAGACATTAGAATCCAAACTTTTTAGTTTGTTTACATTCCTTTCAACTTAGTATTAAATATTTAAACAATAAATGCTTGCCTTGTTTTAGATCCTATGCACTGATTGTTTTTAAATTGTGAAAGTGCAATCATTTGTTTAGCATGTTGCCTTCTTTTAAAATATATTCCTGTTTAGCATGCAGCTAATATAAATTTGGGCTTCTCTTGTAGCTCAGACAGTAAAGAATCAGCTTGCAATGCAGGAGACCTGGGTTTGATCCCTAAGTTGGAAAGATCCCCTGGGGAAGGAAATGGCTACCCACTCCAGTATTCTTGTCTGGAGAATCCCATGGACAGAGGAGCCTGGTAGACTGCAGTCCATGGGGGTCCCAAAGACTCAGACACAACTGAGCCACTAACACCGTTGTGGCTAATCTAAATGTTAATTTGGAGACAAATAAAGTCCAATGCTTCTGTTCTGATGCTTTCATTAAATTTACTGTAACTATGTTTTTACAAATGCGTTTAAGTTTTGTTCTGTGCAACTCAGCTGACGTTTCAGGTCAGTTTCATAAAAACAATTTTAGGGAAAAGTTCACAGGGATTGCCATAGTTGTTCCAAAGTAAAGTCATGTAATGTTTGGAAAGTTCTAATTGAGGTAAAATTAGCAGCGTGGTTTTTATACAAAGGTATTTTAGTTTAATCACAGTGTCATGCATTTTACAAGGGTAGGCACAACTTTGGTTTGAGAATCCAAGGATCATGTCTTTCCTAATCATCTTCTTATTGTAGGAGTGTTTTTGTGGAAGTTCTGTAACTGTACCAGAAATTGAGGGAGTCCTTTGGTTGAAAGATGATGGCAAGAAGTCCTGGAAAAAGCGTTATTTCCTCTTGCGAGCATCTGGTATCTACTATGTGCCTAAAGGAAAAGCAAAGGTGCGTCCCTTCTTTAAGCTTCCTCATTATGCTGATTGATTTTAATCTGTAGTGAGCAGACTGACACAGTGATACAGGCGGTGATTTGTTTCCACTCATGAGCATTGCTTTGTTTATTGATCTATTATAAGGAAGAGGAAACCTGAAAATGTTCATTTTCTGCTCATTCATTGGGCCCATCTCGGTTCTCCTGGTGAATTTGAAACCGTGCTTTTATTATTTTTAAAACTTCTGTCAGAGTCATTTTTGCTTTTTATTGTTTGGGGGAGAATAGCTTTCTGGGCTTGTAGGCATTTCAGCTTTGCTTAGGTAATATACTTCTGCTGCGGGCCCTGTTGGTAGCTGTCACTTCTGTGCTTACTGGGGGCCAGCACTGTTGAGCTCTCTACAGGATCATCTCATCAGGTCTTTACCACCGTCCTGAGAGGTACATGTTGTCTCCCCTTTTTAACTGGCGAGGAAACACTGACTTGAGAATTGTTGTGGTTGAGACATGCACGGCAGGCATTGAACTGCCTGGTATCTCTTGTTCTTTCCAGAGAGCTCTATTATAATACTATATTGTATTTAATATACTATACTGTATTTAAAGTCTCTTTAAAATACCACCCTTTCCAAGTAAGTCAGTGTTCATTATGAATGACAAGATGGTAAGTGAAATGGACTGCCTTTCTTGTTGCGTGGTAGATTTAAGGAAGAAACATCTATAGAGAATCTCACTGTCTTGTCTTCTACAAAATAGGAATAATTTCTGCTTGGTAAAACTTGATTCTCAGTTAGAAGCTGTTAGCAGTGATGTTTGCATGTTTGCCTGTTACTGTTAATTTAGTCTTTTGGGCGTTTTCTTCTCAGGTCTCTCGGGACCTGGTGTGCTTTCTTCAGCTGGATCATGTAAACGTCTACTATGGACAGGACTATCGGAACAAATACAAAGCTCCTACAGATTATTGTCTGGTGCTCAAGGTAAACGTGTCTCTTTTTAGGAATTTTAATTGATGTTAGACGTAGAGAAGGTTACTGGACATCTTAGAATAGTTTGGGTCTCCACTGAGTATACTATGTTTGCTTTATTCTGTAGTGTGTAGGTTTTTTAAAGGAATAGTTAAGGGACTTCCTTAGCAGTCCAGTGGTTAGGACTTGGCACTTTCACTGCTGGGCCTGAGTTCAATCCCTAATCGGGATTAAGATCCCACAAGACAGGAGGCAAAGCCAATAAAGTAAATGAAGAGAGAGAGGAAGGGAGGGAGGGGGAGGGAGGGAGGAAGCTGTGCTGTTCGGTAGCTGACCCTGGTTAGAGTGATGATACTGGGAAATGGGTACTGAATTACAAGCTTTGAGTCATATATAAAATGGATTAGATTATAAATTTGAGACTTTCATTTAATACCAGCCTGGTGGCTCAGAGGTTAAAGCGTCTGCCTGCAATGTGGGAGACCCGGGTTTGATCCCTAAGTCAGGAAGATCCCCTGGAGAAGGAAATGGCAACCCACTCCAGTATTTTTGCCTGGAGAATCCCATGGATGGAGGAGCCTGGGGGGCTATACAGTCCATGGGGTCGCAAAGAGTCGGACATGACTGAGCGACTTCACTTTCTTTTTTTCTTTATTTTAGGAAAACTTAGAGCCACATATGGGGTGAAGTGAGGGAGGAACATAGATATTTGTGTATTTTAGTTCTTTTCCTATACTAACTCAGAGAAACCATCAGAGGATGCTGTGCCTGAGAGTTCAAAGTAGACTGCCTTTCATCCAGTCCAGAAATAATTCTTGTCTCCCTTTTCTCCTGAACTGTGGCCCTGGTAGCCCATGCATGTATTATGACCTGTTTTTAGTGATTGTTTTTCCCCCTTTATCCAAACTTTTGAGTTTCTCACACTTGAACTTTTGAGAACTTACATTTTTGCTGAATTTTATTGATAAATTGCAACATTAGGAAAAGGTAGCATTAAAAAGTTCAATATAGTTATAGGGATGATTAAGTTTTTTCTCATTGGCTCCATCCCAGATCCCCTTGGTAACTACTTGGGTCTACATGTTTATATCATCTTTGCTTCTGTCTAAGAATTGTCGCTTGGGTTTGAGAAGGTGGTTGTTTAGGGTTTGGGGGTAGAGTTTTGATTGCTTTGATAAAATTAGGTGTGTTATAATGGTAACCATTTAATAAGTGATCATTTTTGGAGAAAACTCTATATCATTTAGTTACAGTAGCAAATAATTTTTTTTAAGTTAATATAAAGTAGCTTAATTCAGCAGTTTTCAAAATGAGGTTCAGGGTTTCCTGGAGTCCCTGAGAACTTTGTCAAGGGACCCATGATATCCAAGTTATTCTTCTAATAATGCTAAGATGTTACTTCCCTTTTATACTCTTATTCTCACACAGGTGTATAATGGAGTTTTCTAAGAGGTTACATGACATGTGTTATATCTTTGCTGCTCTGGGTAGTGGAATGTATATTTGTTACATATTCTTACATTTGACTTTTTCTCAGCTTTAATTTATTACAAGGTAAATATAAATGAAAGTTACTTGGGGGTCTCATAACACGGAGGCAATAAGTGGCTCAGAGTTGTCAGTGAGGACCCAAGTTCTTTCCATTTTTCCCTGTTCCATCTTCTGCATATCTGCTGCATTCTCAGGCCCAGCAAAATCCAGCAGAGGAAGAGGGACTATTTTCCCCCTCCATTTGTCTTTTTTTTTTTAAGAGGAAAGAAGTATTTCCCAGGATCTCCTCCAACAGCCCTCTCCTTGAGGGTCATTGGCCTAGAGTAACATGCCCTCCTACACTAATCACTGGCAAGGAACAAAGCCACCATTTTTGGATTACATTAGTCAGAATTCACTCTCTGAGGTGAATCCAGACACATTGGGGCTCAGCAGAAAAGAGGTAGGGAGGAGAAGAAAGCCTTGGGGAAGGCAGCCAGCTGTGTCTGTTAGGGCCAGTTGTAAGCAGGACCATTGACTAGTATTTTAAGACTTTTTGCAGGTCACAGAATTCTTAGGTTAAGAATATTTTTGTCCCAAGGGTTTATTGGTTTGTTTTTATAATAATGATTTGTATGCTTCGTATTTGCTTCTAGTAAAGAGTGTGTGTGTGTTAGTCGCTCAATTCAGTTCAGTCGCTCAGTCGTGTCCGACTCTTTGTGACCCTGTGAATTGCAGCACGCCAGGCCTCCCTGTCCATCACCAACTCCCGGAGTCCACCCAAACTGATATCCATCGAGTTGGTAACGCTATCCAGCCATCTCATCCTGTCGTCCCCTTCTCCTCCTGCCCCCAATCCCTCCCAGCATCAGAGTCTTTTCCAGTGAGTCAACTCTACGCATGAGGTGGCCAAAGTATTGGAGTTTCAGCTTTAGCATCAGTCCTTCCAATGAACTCCCAGGACTGATCTCCTTTAGGATGGACTGGTTGGATCTCCTTGCAGTCAGGGGACTCTCAAGAGTCTTCTCCAACACCACAGTTCAAAAGCATCAATTCTTTGGCACTCAGCTTTCTTCACAGTCCAACTCTCACAATCATACATGACCACTGGAAAAACCACAGCCTTGACTAGATGGACCTTTGTTGGCAGAGTAATGTCTCTGCTTTTTAATATGCTATCTAGGTTGGTCATAAGTCGCTCAGTCATGTCCAACTCTTTGCGACCCCCATGGACAGTAGCCCACCAGGCCCCTCTGCCCATGGGATTCTCCAGGCAAGAATACTGGAGTGGGTAACCAATCCCACTTTCACTAGTTGAGTGAAAGTCGCTCAGTTGTGTCTGACTCTTTGGAACCCCATGGACTACATAGTCCATGGAATTCTCCAGGCCAGAATACTTGGAGTGGATAGCCTTTCCCTTCTTCAGGGGCTCTTCCAAACCTAGGTCTCCTGGATTGCAGGCAGATTCTTTACCATCTGAGCCACCAGGGAAACTCCTCTAGTAAAATAGTAAACTAAGTCTCCATACTTATATTATCTCTCTACCTAGGAATATTTAATGTATTAAACTGAAAAAACAACATACCACTGGATGTAGATAATA
The DNA here is from genome assembly GCA_006410935.1 of Redunca redunca. Lineage (NCBI taxonomy): Eukaryota > Metazoa > Chordata > Mammalia > Artiodactyla > Bovidae > Redunca > Redunca redunca. The sequence goes on from SJYQ01020867.1 coordinate 21,236, forward strand.
GTAAAGATAATGACCACCATTTCCTAAAGAACCAGGGTGGAAGGTACTGCCCTGGAACACTGTATGCATCCATCTCACAAGTCTGATCTAGAGTCTCCGTTTTCCACATATGGAAACCTGTTTAAGGGATCATTTTGCCTGAGACCGCTCAACTATTGGGCTTCCCTTGTGGCTCAGCTGGTAAAGAATCTGCCTGCAGTGCGGGAGCCCTGGGTTCGATCTCTGGATTGGGAAGATCCCCTGGAGAAGGGAAAGGCTACCCACTCAAAGTATTCTGGCCTGGAGAATTCCATGGAATGTGTAGTCCATGGGGTCGCAAAGAGTCGGACACAACTGAGCGACTTTCACTCAACTATTAGTATTTAAGACATGTCTTTTTTCCTTATAAACTTGCACTAGCTTTTGCCTATGTAGGTATTTTTATTCTTGAATATATGAGTTCTGACAAAACAAGAAATGCTGCCACACAGGGTCGATACAAATGCAAATGTAAGTATTTGTAAGGGCCTGATCCCCTTCATCAGCCCTGGGCTACACTGACTGAGTCTGAATCCTTCCAGTGAAGTGCAGGAGACAGGAAGTAGGTATACACTTGTAGGAAGTCATAAAACACATTATTTGGTAATTAGTTTTTTGAAGATAATAATGAAAATAATAATGATGGGAAGAGATGATTCATGATATTTGACAGTATAGCAATAAACAGGATATATGTTGATATATTATCTGAAAGACGTACCCACTTGGGAGACATGTATGTGCATGTATAATTAAGTTCTTAAAGGAAACCCGAGTTTTAAAAATACATATACCACAAGAATTGTTGGAATAGAGTCATCTTAGCTAGGACTAAATTTTCATCACTTGAGAAGTGAGACAAAGTAATTTAATATGTAAGGTGGGAAGGAAAAAAATGGTCAGGATTTAGGGATAGAATATGAGCATGAACTTCTCAAATACTATTATTAATAAAAAGATGTTATAATGATAATCCTGGAAGTAATAAGGCGGAGTTTATAGTCTTATTTTTTAGTTTCTAGCATGTTAGTTGAGAGAATTGATTTTCAGGTCTATATGTATTTCCAGAGTAATAAATGGATTATGTATATTCAATATTTTCTTTTGGCACTTGGACCAAGATTTTAGAGCATCACTTTTTAGTTACAGAATTTTAGGAACTGTCTGTCTCATTCTAATTTCTGGCATACATAGAGAAAAATAATCTGGTAGCATGATAGTAATCCAAAATTTCTTAATTCTATTCTTAAATGTTTGTATTTAATTCTCAATTTTTTTGCCTTTTGTCAGAGAATGCAAACTTTCCAAATCAACATAATTTAAAAAATCAAATGATAACCTTTCTTTTTTAATAGCTGTTCATTTTGGGGGGATGGAGCATTTTCATTATGTACAGTCTTAACTCAGAGTTGCTGTGAATGCAGTTCCAGACCACTGTAATAAAGTGAATATTGCAATAAAGCAAATTATATGAATTTTCTGGTTTCCCAGTGAATATATTTAAAGTGTGCAATAGCATTATGTCTGTAAAAAAGAAAACACAACGTACATACCTTAATTTTAAAATGCTTTATTGCTAAAAATGCTAACCATCATCTGAGCCTTTAGCTCATCATCATAGTAACAGCAAAGATCACTGATCGCAGATCACAGTAACAAATATAATAATAACGTAGAAGTTTGGAATTTTGCAAGAATTACCCAAATGTGACACCAAGGCATGAAGTGAGGAAATGCTGTTGGAAAAATGACACCAGAAGACCTGCTCCAGGCAGGGTCGTCACAAACTTTCAATTTGTTTTTAAAAAAACAGTAACTACAAAGGGTACCAAGGGAAAGTATAGTAAAACAAGGTATGCCTGTATTCTCTTTGGAGTCTTTAAGAAATCTAAATGTCGAGCTTCCAGTTTTTAGCAAAGAATGTCTCCTCCCTACTCACTCTTAGGTCTTGTGTGATTTTTAAAGTGGTGGAATAATAGTGTAGGGTAAAAAGGAGTAAGGCAGCAAATTTAGACAAGCAGTACAAAGTGAAGTCGCTCAGTCAATGTCTGATTGTTTTGTGACCCCATGGACTGTAGCCCATCAGGTTCCTTGATCCATGGGATTTCCCAGGCAAGTGGATTGCCATTTCCTTCTCTGGGGGATCTTCCCAACCCAGGGATTGAACCTGGGTCTCCCGCATTGCAAGCAGACACTCTACCATCTGAGCTGCCAGGGAGGCTACCAGAAATAAAGCATAATAAAGCAGTAGTGTGACATTAATAGTCTAGGCCCTGGAATGAGACGCCATGATTTCAAATACTGATTCTTTCACTTATTGGTGAGCAGCTTTGAATGCTATCTTAACCCTTTTGTCCCTCAGTTTCTTCTCATATAGTGGAAACAATAATATGTAACTCTTGGGGTGTTCATGAGGGTGGGATGAGCTGATATATGTGAATTACTCAGCCTAATAATGCCTGGTATATAAAAGTGCTCGATAAATGCCACTTTAAATACAGTAACGATATACTAGAGGAACAGGTTGCCTCCTAAGGCACTGGTGCAGAGCCTGGATGACCAAAATGAAGGCTGTAGAAGGAATGTCTTTATTTCGTGGGCAGTTGAAAAAGAATTCTTGAAGTCCTAAAATGAAGTTACCTGCAGATACTCAGTCATATCATAGTTCTCTTCAGGGTAGTATTTGGATTCTGAGGTTAGAGAGAGGCAGAGAGAAGGATAGAGGATCATCTCTCTGGTTTTCTATGTTGTAGTGATAAAAAACACTCCCTTGTACAGAATGATGAGAACACACACATACGCTCAGGCAAGCTGCTGCTACAGTTGAGCACCCATGTGTGGTAACTGCCTTCTGGGAAATGGAAAGAATCAGGGGAGGATGGTTTGTAAATCACCGTAAAGAGAGGGTGTGGCGATTAAGGCTCAGAGCCATCCTGCAGTCCCGGGTTCAGATATCTGAACCCGGCCCTGTAGGTGAGGCCTCGGGGAAGCAGGAGATGAAGCACAACTCTTTAAGCCCTAGTTGGCAACACTAAAGAAAACACTTTCAATCAGCTCATTTTATCTTCTTCGTGAACTGTGGACCCTTCTATGTTATGCACGCTATAGCCCAACACCTACTTCAAGCAGCTGGCAGGTAGTTCTAGCCCATTAAATGTTGCTTGAATGAGTGAATGAAATAAAATTCCCCATCCTTCTTTTATAGAAAAATACATACGCCTCTACCTGTCCTTTGCTCTTGCAAGATTGCCGTGCTGGTTTATTACGACTTATAAGGATCTTGTCTTCCCAGATAGCACTAGTGGTAAAGAATCCACCTGCCAGTGCAGGAGATGCAGATGACTCAAGTTCGATCCCTGGGTCAGGAAGATCTCCTGGGATAGGAAATGGCAACCCACTCTAGTATTCTTGGTAATACTAGGGCACAGTATTTTCCATGGGCACAGGAGCCTGGCAGGGCTACAGTCCATGGGACCGCAAAGAAACACAACTGAGCAACTGAGCACACACTAAGGGCAAGGGAGGAGATCCAAGAGAAGGCTGAGGAGCCTGTACTATCAGGGGGAAAACTGTTAAGTATTGTTTTGCTAACTTGTTACTGTTGACGGCTTAATTGTTTAAAATTCCGACTGCAGCCTTCAATAACTAAATTGGCTGTGATATTAAATGTTTTCTCATTGGGGGTAAGCTCTATAAAGCAATGAATAGAATGGAATAAGTGGATTTACAGTTCTCTCAGCAACCAGAGGGATTGATTTTTAACACTGCAGATATACATAACTTATATTTGTGGCCAAATTTTCCTGCTGCATCAAAAACTTATAAAATTGCTTATTTTATTGCTCTCGTGGGTTTTCACAACAAACATTTCGTTAGAGAATTTATACAGCCTATTGTAATTGAACATAAATTTCAAAATTTCTCCAGGTGAAATAAGATTTTTCCACTGAAAAGAGAGGTAGTAATTAATAGTCATTAAATCCAGAACCAAGTGTGATTTAGGGTTTTTCTTCCCAGGGAACTAGAGGTTGTGGCTCAATGGAGTTAAAATACTTTGAGTCTATTCTCGCACTTGGATTTTGTAGCCAAGGTCAAGTCAGTCACCTCCCATCCAAGCCTCAACCAAAAAGTACATGCTGCGGTAGAGGGGCCTGCAGAGTGATGCTCAGTCCACAGCAGGGAGCAGCACAATGGTGTGAGCGCCGTTGCCGTTCAGGTGCTGTGTCCTGTGCTTCGTCTCCGCCCAGGTGTTCCCCTGAGATGCACAGGAAGCTTTACCAAAGACTCTCTCATTTGGAGTTTTCTGATTCCATGATTTCAGTTCATTCATTTATTCAGTTCCATTATAGATTAAAAATTTCACTGACTTTGTTAACCTTGGTAGACTTTGTTCCTTTGAAAGGTAGAAAGGGGTATTTTGGAGTTTTCCATGATGGGAAGTTTTTTTAACTTTCAACATCTTGGCCTAAAATTTAACACAAGTTGCCTCCTTGTTTGTTAGGACCAAATACTTAGGACCATTTTATCCAACCTTATGGATGTTTCAGTTCAGTTCAGTTCAGTTGCTCAGTCATGTCCGACTCTTTGCGACCCCATGAATCACAGCACGCCAGGCCTCCCTGTCCATCACCAACTCCCGGAGTTCACTCACACTCACGTCCATCAAGCCATGGTACCATCCAGCCATCTCATCCTCTGTCGTCCCCCTTCTCCTCCTGCCCCCAATCCCTCCCAGCATCAGAGTCTTTTCCAATGAGTCAACTCTTTGCATGAGGTGGCCAAAGTACTGGAGCTTCAGCTTTAGCATCATTCCTTCCAAAGAAATCCCAGGGTTGATCTCCTTCAGAATGGACTGGTTGGATTTCCTTGCAGTCCAAGGGACTCTCAAGAGTCTTCTCCAACACCACAGTTCAAAAGCATCAATTCTTCGGTGCTCAGCCTTCTTCACAGTCCAACTCTCACATCCATACATGGATGTTTAAGAGGTATAAATGATTTGGCCATTATTCCAGTGACCTGTAATTTGTCAGGATATGTTTAAGCTTTGATAGAATTTATCTCTTGTTTCTCCAGGGGACTTAGTTGGGTTTTGCCTTTAATCTTGCAGCATCCGCAGATCCAAAAGAAATCTCAGTACATCAAATACCTTTGCTGTGATGACATGAGGACCCTGCACCAGTGGGTCAATGGTATCCGCATCGCAAAGGCAGGTTTTCTTTTGGTTTGATAATGGAATGATGGGTATTTAATGATATGGTTTTGGTTGTCATGACAATTATTGTTTGTTTCATAGTCGTAATTTTGCCAGTGTCTCAGTCTCTCAGGCCTAAGTGTCATGTTTTAAGTGTGTTTTTTCTCAGTGATGGGGATAAACTTTTACCAGCTGGCATCCGAGGAATAACACTGCTGGTAAAAGCTTATGTAGCACCAAAGTGATTTATTTTGGCTTTGGAGAATGCACTATATGGTGGTTATATAGCAGAGTTTAGCCTGAACAAAAGAATTTTCTTTTTTTTAATTCAGCTGTCTTGGGGTTGGGGGAAAAATGAATATAGGTGGATTGTGAAACATATTTCAGGCAGTGAAAATATTTATACTCTGTACAATACTACAGCGGTAGATACATGTCCTTATATATACGTCTAGACCCGTAGAATGTAAACACCAAGAATGAACCTAAGGAAACCTCAGGTGTCCATGTGGGCTAACTGATTATAACAAATGTACTACTCTAGTAGGTAATGTTAATAATGGGAGGCGCTGTGAATGTACATGGGAAATCTACCCTCCTCTCAGTTTTGCTGAGAACCTAAAAGTGCTCTAAAAAAATAGAAATTTCTTAAAAAAAATTTTTAAAGACACCTTAAAGATGATATGTAGTCCTTGAAAGGATATTTATTCACTTTTAAGTAACTAAAAATAAAATTTATTATAGACATAAAATCAAAGTTGCTTAAAAATACTGAAAAAATATTTATGTTGATAATGAACCTAAATAAGATCAAGTATTAACTTCCTGCTGCCTTTCTAAAAATGAGGACAGATAAGAGTAGACTCTAATTTACTGCTATTCAAAGACTTTTTGAAGTATTATAGGGTATTAATTTTAATACAAACTATGAGTCAGTAAACAGAAATGTATCCCCTTTTCCTACCCCATACACCCATATCATACCCAGTAAAGTTCGGATGTCCTCATTTACTGCCTTCTGTTTAGTATGGGAAGCAGCTCTACATGGACTATCAGGAAGCTTTGAAGAGGACAGAATCGGCTTATGACTGGACTTCCTTATCCAGCTCCAGCATTAAATCAGGATCTAGTTCTTCCAGCATCCCAGGTAGGATGAAATGCCCCAGGAACTCTACTACCAACAGGAAGGTGTCTGTATAGTGACTGATAGACCCGGTTATCTCAGAGTGATTTTTTTTAAAACTAGGGCTATGCATAATTTCTAAATTTTAATCAGTAGGCCCATGGGCTATTATTATTTTTTAATTATTAGAGCAGACAATATCATAGCCTAATTCCCATAATATTTTGAAATGGAAAACCAGTATTGAAGTGGTAAAGCCAAGAGTTTTGTTATGAAGTTTATTTAAAAATCATATTGCTGAAAGCAAGTGTTGATGCACAACTGGGGATAGAAAGTTGCTTGGAGAAGAGTACTCAGAATCATCATGAAACTGCCCTTCAATCCCCACAGGCTTCCTGACATTTCAGTGGCGTGGAAAAAACTAGAATTTGTTTAGTATCAACAGTTAAGGAAGCTGTTTAAGTCAAACTTTCTAAAGTTTTCAGAGGAAATCAGTGATACTAAAAAGGTGCTTATTTTCAGATTCCCACATCCTTTAAACAAGGATGCTATGATCACATCTTAAAGGCTTCTTTCCCTTCAAAAGTTCCATAAATGATATCTGTATCATCTAAAAGCATACTTTTTTGTTCTGGTGGCCTACATTATGAAATAATTAAGAAATATTTATTTGATTTAGAAACTGTATGACTAGATCTCATCCCTAAGTAAGTACACAGAAACACATTGTGAATGTGTCATACATGGGCTAGTTTGCACACACATACTCTTTGGTTCTGTCCACCTAGAGGGCTAGAAGCAGTGAGCAGCCCAGTAGCAATGAGAATAGCAAAAGCCTCGAACTTGGTTTCTCAGTGCCATTTTCTAAAACACAGGAGCCAGGGCTCTGGTGAGTGAGTGATTCTAGGGCTGTGGCAAAGAATATACAAGATGAGCCTGGAGCATCGTGTGTTGATGTGCTCAAAAGAACAGAGGGATGGGATTCTGTAAAAAGGGACACAGGACTCAACCTACAAGAGCTCTCAGTAGCCAAAGCTGGAAAAATTCGAGCAACAAGATAACATAGTATAGGGCTCTACTCCAAATTATAAAAGAAATAGCCAGCAGTCCATGGGGATATAAATAAATAATTGAGTTAAATAAATGGAGAAGAAGAGACCAATATCCTGTACAGATTTCTCAGTGATTTATGCAGATATTCTGCCCTCGAGAAGGTAGAGCCTAACTGCCGCCTCGTTAACTGTGGGCTGTGCAAAGTGACTTGCTCCCCAAGAGCAGAGCGGGACACACAACCTTGCAGCAAGGAGCCAGCCAGCATCTCGGCCAGCTGACCAGGGTCATCAGTCACTGATAGCTTTGTACCCTTGGTGCAGTGTGATGAGACTGGCATTTTCCCTCTCTTGGTCTTCCCTAAATCCCATAACTTCAAAGAAAAAAACATCAGACAAATAAAAATTGAGAGGCATGCTGCAGAAACCCTGACCAGTACTTCTCAAAACTGTCACGGTCATCAACAACAAGGGAAGTCTGAGAAACTGTCATAGACGTGACATGACAGCTATCTGTAATGTGGTAACCTGGATGAGATCCTTGATCAGAAAATGGAAATTGTGGGAAAACTAGTGAAATCCAAATAAAGTTTGGAGTTTAGCTAATATTGAGTATTGGTTCCTTAGTCGTGACACGTGGACTAGAATATTATAACATGTTAATGAGGTAAACTGGGTGCTAGGTGTGTAGGAACTCTGTGCTAGCTTTGCGCCTTTTCTATAAATCTATAACTGTTCTAAAATAAAATGTTTATGAAATTGGGAGGAAGAAACCTTTGTGGCAGTGGATTAGGAAAGGCAAAGTAAGAAGACTGTATCACAAGTAGGGTTATAGAAAATGGACTAAGAGGAAGATTGAGAAAAAAGATGTATATTTTAAAAATTTATGCAGCACTTAATTTGGGTGCTTCCAAAGGTATTTTATGAAGTGATACAGTGATACAGTGGGAAAAGGCTTTCCCACTCCAGAGTCATCTGTCTGTATATATTAAGTATTAGGAAGACTTCTAAGTGTAAATTGCAAAATCATATACATTCATGTGAAGAGAGCTCAAGAAGCTACATGTTCCAGCCTCTTGTCTTAAAGGTTGCTGTCCTTTAATCTACTCTAGATTACCCTATTCTACTCAGATATTAAATTAAACTCTTAAGGAAATAGTTGATTTTATCCTCTATTGCTTATATTTTTTACCCTGAAGATATTGTCTTAAATTTATCTAAAGGAGTTTGTGGCTATTATCTTTGTAGCATTTTGATTAATTTGGCTGGACTTATTTAATACTGCAGTCTAATCATATCCTCTTCTCACAGAGAAGTGAAACTAGCTTTAACATTTGATTCTCCGACCAGATGCCAGACATTGGACTAGGTGCTCCCATAAGGTTACCTCACCTGACTTGGTATCCAGCGAAATTGTCTTTTTAGTTCCCTCACCATAGATGTCGGTCAGATTCCACTGTATCCTCAGCCATTCCCAGGGCCCTTGCAGATGTCTCTGTGCCCTTCAGGAAGCCAGCCTGTGGCACAACTGCTTCATTGTAGTGCCAACACCCGAAACCCTAGGAAACACACTTCTCACTTGGCAGTCAAATTCTCAGTATTGTTCATTGCTGGGATAAAAGCAGTAATCATGTATAGATCTGAATTCATAAGTGAGAAGTCTGAGATGGCCTGGAGCCAGGGTTATGTAAAAAGATCGATTCTCAAATGTAATGAAGATATGTTTTTAAAAAAAAACCACTGTTCTATTCACGGTTCGTTAATTTTCTTACTTGCTAGGAGTTCTTACAAGATAGGTTGTCAGGATACCAATAATGTTACATGAACATTTTTGTTGTAATTATCAGTTTCTCCTGATGAGCAGTTTAAAAAGAATTGAGATCTCCTATTTGCCCTAGGATGTGAGAGGTTTTCTAGTGGAAAACAAGGGCTGTGTCTGTGTGAAATGGGTCAGGTAAAAGTAACTTACCATTCTGCATCCTGTCTAATCTAGAGTGAAAGCTTTATACAAACGTACATATTTATACTGTCACAATGCTTATGTAATCTGACTTTTGAAAATGTTTCAAACAGAATCTCAGTCCAATCACTCCAATCAGTCTGACAGTGGAGTGTCTGACACCCAGCCGGCAGGACACGTCCGTTCCCAGAGCATGGTGAGCTCCATCTTCTCTGAGGCCTGGAAGCGAGGCACGCAGCTGGAAGAGTCCAGCAAGGTAATGCACTCAGGTCAGGGTAGAGGGGATGCCTCTCTATAGTGTCCTGAGGGGGCGTTAGATGGGGAGCGTAGTGCTCTTTTATTCCTTCATTAGGAATCTTTCTTGGCCTTATCTCAGTATTCTTTCTTTGCTTCTCAGAAATGGATATTTATGAATTGGCTCTGATGATCTAAGATCTCAAACACCACCACCAGCACCACCTAGCAGTTTTATCAGTGGCTCAGAATTTTAAGAAATAACAATCTCCCCCTTTCCTCTCTTAGTTTGGACGGAGCAACAACACCCTCTAGTGCCAGTGCCTTGCTGCTGTTCCACAGAAACTGCTGAGAGTTGACTGTTACCTTATTGGCTATTAACTTATTCAGACTCCTTTTCTTTTATGCTTTTTGGCATTTCTTTGCACATTGGGTGAATTTTTCTCAATTTACAGTTTATGTGGAAGACTAAATTCCCATTAATCCCCTTAAAATATTGGACCCCCAAGCCTTGCATAGAAGGTTGTTCATTGATGCTGAAGGACAAGTATAATTATTGCAAGGCTGCTTAGAAACAGAGAGGTTCTTTGGTTCACCATATCACGCTGTCTCTGATGTCCTGTGGGCCAGGAGCTTGCCCGGTCTGGCCATTCTGTTTTCATCCAAAAACCATTTTGATTTTTGTTTTTCTTCTCTGAATTACTTACACAATACATTCAGTGAGAGTTAAATGGATATTTCCCCTCAATTTATTCCTTTATTTCCATATATGATTGATGAACTGGACTTGGGGAGGGTGGAGGAGGCACAGGTAGCCCATTGTGGGGTGGAACACCTTCTCTTAGGAATAAATATTTGAGAATTGGTGCTAATAACCTAATTCTCAAGACAATGACAGTTTAACCCTCTTACCAGAGGCTCAGACTTTGAAGGAATTTTTTTCCTTCCAATATTTAATCAGTTTGAATGGAACAGCACTATCTGGTGCTGATATTCCATATATATTGTGGAGAAGCTGCGCTTACAAAATTCAGGTGCCTAAAGAAAAATCCTTTACCTTACCGAACTTAATGGTGTCATCCACATGCATTTTAAGTGGTGGAACTAGCCAACTGTTAGGAGAAAGGCCAAGGGAAGCAAAGGGTCCAAACGGTCTGTGGTCAAGCAGCAGAGTGCCTTGTGGCACAGAGCTTCAGAAAGACCATGAACTCTGCCACACAGCAGTGACACTGAGCTTGAGTCTTGACCCCTGTATGTTTCTTCTCCTTGTTACCACAGTCTCAGGTGCCAAATGAGAAGGCCAGCACAGCTAAGGTCTCCACCCCTGCAGCAGCCAAGACAGGGTCAAGTTAAGGTCAGGGGCTGTTCTTTGGAAGCACATTAACCTGGGTGACTCCTGTAACCAGATCTTGCAAACTAATGCTTTTATTTTGATGTGCAGTTATTAAAGGAACATGTGAATGACCTCACGGGCACTATAGCTCAGCACTGTCATGAGCCGTCTAGACTACTAACCTAAGTATTCCCAGTGCTAATTAGATGTCATTCAGAATTGGAAACAAATGGTTTATCTTGGATCCTCACCGTTAGTTCAAAGAGCCCAAAAGATACACCCAGAGTTACTAAGCCAAGAGTCCTTCCTCTGCTTTCAGAAGCACTTGAACCACATTCATGCATGAGTAGCTCTATAAAATAAATGACCGGGTGTGGTCCTTTGGGCCATGCCAAGAGATGCTCAGATGGGCTGGTCAGTAGGTTGTTGGCAAACTCTAGCTCCTGTGTCTTGATACATTTCCTTTAGCCTTCCAAAGTTTCCTCTCATTTTCTTCTGGCTTTTTCTGTATGGTATTTTTATGATCTTTAGCTGTAATGTTTATGAAGCATTTCTTTATGTATTTTCCAGTAAAACAAATGTAAAGAATACCCCCCCTTTACCTGCATTGCTGGACTTCTGTGCATGTTGGATGCAAGTGTCTCACACGAACACGAGTGTGTGTGTCAAGCTCATTCATTGCTGTGTGACTGTGCACGCCTGCTGAACATTCTCATACTCATACCGCTCACTAGCATCAAAAAGCCATCCTCATTCTTCTGGAGGCCCTCCGCCAGCTCTCCTAAACCCAGTTATGGCATCTGCTTGATGTGGATGCAGTCCTGCACTGAAAGGTGAACTCCGGTCATCACATCTCCCTCTGCCACAGTCCAGGGGGCGGACCCCTGCTCCGAGGCCCTGGCGCTCGCCCCAGGGCAGGGTGTGTGAAAACCAGAGGTCAGAAAGCAGAGGGCATCATCCAGACAGACTTGCTACAGGAAATTATCCCCAGGTAGTTAAGCAGTCTAGGCATTTGAGAAGATTGTTAGGTAAACATTGTCTCCATGCCCTTGTTACCCTGGGAGTGGGACTTTAGCCTTCCTGCCATTGTCCATCTTTACCATCACCAGCTGCTGCATCCTTTCATGCATGTCTCTGATTCCTTGCTTTTTAGTTTAACAGTCAAATCTTAACCTCTGTAACTGTTTTCTTTGTTGTGTTTTCTCTCTCCCAACCTCCCTTTTATACTCCTTTTAGGCCAGAATGGAGTCTGTGAATCGACCCTACACTTCACTCATTCCCCCTTTATCCCCACAGCCCAAGCTAGTCACTCCCTACATGGCCTCACAGCCTTCCCCACCCCTCCCGCCCCCGC
>SJYQ01020867.1:35362-70844 GCA_006410935.1 Redunca redunca
AAATGAGTGTTTAGATGATTTCATCCATAGTGACCGGAGCACAATAGGGTCCTTGCTTGTCGTAGCCCGGTTGTAGAGATTTGTCCAAGTGACCATGTATTCTGATGGAGTCTGTAGTCCAAGGACAGTAAGTGACATTACATACTAAGCATATGCAGTTTGGTGTGACATGGAACATTGCTCTAACGGCACACTGTAATTCCATATGCTTCACACTGTACTTCTAGCTGTTTTATTCTCCCCTCTGAATTTTCCTTGGTATTTGAGAAATGTGTACTGACTTAGCAATTTGTGATGATAAATTGACCGTTAGGCCAACATTAGAACTGCTCTTAAACGGGAGATTAAAAAGTACCTCCCGGGCAGTGATAAGTCAGCATACCTTGTAATGAACATCTGTGCCTGTTGTGAATAGGGATCACCAGTGCAACTGCTAAAGTGTTCGACCCTATCTGTAAGGAAAAAGTGATGTTCGTAAAATGGGACAGAGATGGTAAATCAAGAGTTAGCAAGACTGTGCTGTGTACGCAGGATTTCTCCCTCTGCAACAAAGTACTGCCTCAGAGAAAGTGGGACCCCCCCCCCCACTGTCACATCTCCAGGATGTGACTGTATACTCCTGTTTATAGAGCAATAAGTATACCAGTGTGCATTTGTTATAGCCCTACTTCTTTAAAAGACACTTTTTTAGAACTTTTTCAGTTCACATAGTTTTATGTACTTGATATTCTTATGGTTATGAAGTGACCTTTACCACATCTATATTGTTCATTTAAGCATGCACTGCGATTTGAATACATTTGAGTAACTGCCAGGCGCCACTGTGACTCATGAATGAAGTGATTCCCCAGTCTTCTGCCCACAGCTTTATCTTCTAAGGATCACCCTTATTTGTGAGATAGAGGACTTTTAAGACTCTGAATCCAATGGTATAAACATTCATCACTAGGGTTTTTTATTGTGATGGTGGTCTTTTATATAAGGATGGACAGCTCTCCCTGAGGGAAGAAATCACGTTTCCTCTCTTCCTTCACTCCTGATTTGAGCTGTAAGATCCAGCCTTTTTTTTTCAGCGGGGGATTTCCTGGGCCTTCTTGCTTGTGTCAGTTCTGACGGCAGCCATCCTGAACTGATGCTGCTTCTACTGTATGATTTTCCTGAAAGCAGATATCCTTTAGAACACCAGGGACACCGAGGAGAACACAGCTAGGGAGAGGAATTGTGGCTTGGTGACTATTTGACAGTAGCCTGTTGCCCTTTACATTTTTCCAAAGACAAAGAAGACTATAATCAACTTTTTTTTTTCCTCTTTATGTGAAACAACTGAATCAAAAAAAAACAAAATGATACTTTATACTTCTAGTGTTTTACTCCCTGGGGTTTTTTTTGGCGGGGGGGGGGGGATTTTTGTTGGGATGTGGTTTGGAGACTCCTGTTATCTGGGCTCTCCTCTTCCCTGGTGTGTTCAAGAAAAACACTGCCAGATGACACTGGTACTGTGCCTTCTTCCACTGCCTCCTACTCAGCTCCTCTAACCCAGCAAGGCTTCTCCAGGTCCAGGAAGAAAGTCTTGTCAATTGGCTTGGCTGTGCTGAACCATGAACAGTATCCTGCTGTGGAGCGCAGTGCAGACAGGTGCCTGCTAAAAGCCAGTGACTTGCCAGTTAATGACATCCTTAACTTGTACCACAAAATTCCAAAATTGGATCCAACCTATGCTTAAAATTTTGGCAACAACTCTGAGGGCAGCAAAGCCTATTCTGTTAAAACATTAAGTTCATAGTTATGTTAGATTATTCTATATTGAAGCTTGGCTTTTATTACCCAAATGCATTTTTTCCTTAGCTGCTGTAGAATTCTGCTCTTGGAAAAAGTAATTACTCTTAAGGTTTACAGGTACCCACTTCACTGTAAATTGGGTGTTTTTTATTTCTGGGGCTTTTTGAGATAAGATTGCTGATTCTTCAGAAGTTACAGGAAACAGTTTTCATCAGACCATCTCAGAGGAATGTCCCACAGACTGTCCCACAGTCCTCGGACATCAAGGTGCTCCTGCCCCCTGCCGGCACAGCCTGATAAGGAAGGGCTGCGAACTATCTCGGCAGTCCCATATCCATGTAAGTTTACTTGCCACTAAAAAGCAGTCTAAGGAGATCAAAAAGGTAAACAGAATTGGGGGGATCATGAAGAATAATTCCAATAGGTTAACAACTATGAGGTCAAGGTTAATAGGAGCTGTGCATCCAGTTAAAGAGTTTCAGAAGCTGCTATTCTGGGAGAATACAACTGCTAATAATTTCATGTCAAGGATGTTAGGCTATAAGGAGCCTGAAAAAAAAACTTCAGGTAATGGTCAGATTGATTTGACTATCAGGTCACCAACAGAACCCGTTGTCCCTCTTTTTCCCACAGTTAAAAGCAGTTTTATGTTACAAACACAAGGTGATTTTAAACAAGAAAACCTTTTCCTAGTTTCTATATTACCAAACTGTTTCATGTAGGTTTTATGTAGTTAATTTTAGAACTAACAATTTATAATTTACGTAATCTGATAACCTCACAGATTTTGTTTAAACCAATTAAAACTGTATGATCCTATGTGATTATAGGTGTAATGACTTCCTTTAAATAATTTGGATTTGTACGTTTCTAAGAGGATGTTTATTTCTAAAAATCATTTTAGGTTGCAAGAACCATTTGGCACTTGAAGTTTTGTTTTATACACTTCACATTATTTACCTATAGCAAGTTATTCCTGACCCTATAGGAATGTTTGCCTACTCACAAAGTTGAGATTTGATCCATGGAGAGATGCAAGCAGTGCAGAATTAAGATTTATTTTCCTTTAAAAATTGAATGGAAGACTATTATCTTCCTCAAAGTAAACAAGTGTTCAGTTCTTAATTGTGCCCTTAGAAGGTCTATATGTATAAGAAATCCAAAATTTAACTATAGAATACACTTGCTAAGTAAAAATAAGCTAAACACAATATACTTGATAAACATTTGAAGGAAATTGGTTTGCTCTTTGCTTGTTGAAGTATAAACCATTTAGAAAACATCTGCTATATTTCCCAGTGCCTTGAACTCTCTTGGAGGAACAGCATAAAAAAATCTAACAAGCAAACTTTGAGGTGCTAATGAAAGAAGGAAGGTGTTTCTAGTTTGTGCAGAAACAGAAAAAGTGACTGTCTCACAAGAGATGGCTTCATCTACCTAATCAAGGTCTGGCTGCTTTCTACCAAAGATTTAGAGAAGTGAGTCAGGTCAGGGTGATAGTGAATACTACATGTTTAAAAGATGGCCAAGTTCAGAATGAATGTTGAACACGGATGGCTATTAATACCAAGCTCATAATTGAAGCCTCAACCTCTTCTTAAGCAGAACATGCTTGTGGCACTTAAACAAAATCTGCATTCTGCAAACTGTCCATTGTTTGTTGAGTTTATTGTAACCTAATACCAAAAACTGCCATTTTCCATGATTACCACCTCCTATATTTCTACTTGTAAATAATTTCTCCTAGGGGAAAAAAAAAGCATTAACTGGAATGTTTCAAATGACTTTGCTTAATTTTATTGTCAGCCACTAGTGAACTTTTATAGAAATGTACATTAGAATATCAGCTTGTGTCAATGTCATAAAAGCATTGTTTACTGTTTTAAAGAAAAATTGCACATTTAACTGAGATTGCTCCCTCTTCCCATTTCTTTTTTAAAAAAAGGAGTAAAGGCTCACACTAACATCCAGGCTGTGGGAGCTTTGCCATAAATATATACAGTGTAGGAATATACCTTTTTAAAGCATGAAAAAGGCAAAAGGAACTGCATTAAAAGTACAGGATAGAGGACATTATTCAGATGATTATGCACAGCTCGGTAAAGATGAAGTTACAGTTTTTCTTTCAGCTTTGTTGCTATTATTTTCTTCTACTTAAAATGTACACTCATTTCATTATGTGCCTTGCTCCCTGATTGTGCTAAACCTATATATAGATATATATATATGAGAGAGATATTCAGTACTACTGACGATGTTTTGTTCTACTGCTGGATTAAGTTATTTTCCAAGTTACTTTATTCTTGCCAAGTTACTGTCAGTAAACTATTGTAATGGCTTAGGACAGTAGTCATGCAGTCAGTGTAATTTACGTGTTTCCATTATGTCAACTTATCCAGTCCTTAATAAAAAGAATACATAGATTCATTTAAACATCTGAACTGTACTGGACTGTTTGTGGATCGGCACCGTAAGAACCTGGTTTTGCTGTTTATGTTGAGGTCCCCAAGACAGGATGCAACGCACACATAGAGCATGAAGGTAGACTATAATTTGATGTGTTCGACTGAAAATAACAAGATTTTTTTCCCCTTTAAACAACAGTTAGGTGAGAACTTTTTGTTTGGAAGCCTTGGTATCACAATCATGTGTTGTCTGCAGTGTCAAGGTATGTGTAAATGTGGATTTGAATGTATTTACAATCATGTTACCATTTACCAAATTAGGGCAAAAACAGGTTTCCTTTTTATATTAAAAGAACTGTATGTATTTGGTGAAAAGTAATCAAAACTTCAGGTTCATTTACAACAAAAATAAGGACAAAGTAGAGCAAAAGGGAAGGATTTTCTGACATACTTTTAACTTCAGTTCAGTCGCTCAGTCGTGTCCAACTCTTTGCGACGCCATGGACTGCAGCAGGCCAGCACTTGTAACTTACCACCTAATGGTAAGGATTCCGGGCTTTCACTGGTATGGCTCAGGTTCACTCCCTGGTCAGGGAACTGAGATGCCGCACAGCATGGCCAAAAAGGTTACTTGCAGAAGTACGTTCACAAGACATTCGGATGTACCTTGTAGGATTTTATTTAGGCCAAGTTCTTAGTACACAGCAACAATTAATTCCAAATACAGTTTCAAAATTAAAAAGTGAAATGTCCCCCCAGCTTATCTGGAGGTGGTTTAATGGCACACACAAGAAACACTACTGGCAAGAGATGCTCCCTCAGGTTTTCCTACATCATTTTTACTGAAGGCGTAACACCAACCCTCCCCTCTGGGAGCTGTTAAGCACAACTGGCCAGATCACAAATTGTTTACATTCTTTTCTGTAAACTATTTTGTTAAGAAAAAGATGCATGGACACAAAATATGGTAAAAACTGCTTCTCCATAGAATTCTAAAGTTTGCAAAAGACGTTTCCATTTTAATGTGAAAATAAGCTTTTTGTCTGCTTTTTGTTTGATTTTTTACAAAAAAACCTCAAGATATTTAGTAAGGATCATTTATACACAGGCCCTGTCATTTTATTTGTCAGTTTTTTTTTAAAGTATGAGATTCTCAAATCGGAACAAAGCTCAGCACAAAATAAACTTAAGGTAATGAGCGCGTTGCCTCCATTCAAGAACTGTTTTCTAAGGCTCTCAGATAAGGCTGTGCTGCTCCTTCCAGTGCTGAGACACTGCACCATTTTAGCTACATACACCTAATGAAAAAGACCATTTGAACTGAGTGTAGTTTCAAAAGGGTTAAAATGAAGATTACTTTTACTAATTAAGGCTGCACTCAATACACTCCTTTAAACAACACTTTGTATGGTATTAATTGAAACATAGTGTTAACTTTTCAAGTATCTTCCTGAAGACATCAAGTTTATTTTAAAATAAACATATAACACAGTTAAGACAGTTGCAGAAAGAATACCAGGCGCTGAGTCAGGGATTCTACTGTTGTTAACTAGCTGTTACCTGAAATGAAATATCTAACCTCATCAGTAAAATGAGACTGAACTAAAATTTCTGAAATTTCATCTAGCTCTAAAACTCTTAAGTAAATCATGTGAGGGAAATTATCACCTTAACACCGATCAGGAGTTTCTGGCCAAAGAAGTTCAGAAGCAAACAGGTGAGAAGTGATGCAGATCCCCACTCTTTTCCAAGCTGTGCCAACCACCTGCTAGTTCCTCCATCAAAGCCTTTTCAAAGAGAGAGGTGGCCTTCAGGTCATGCCATGCTCTCTCCAGAGAGGAAGAAAGGTAGTTAAAGAAAAAGTACCAGTTCTTAATGCAGAATCGTCGCCTGCTAAAAGAAAGGAGCATAAAAGGATAAAAGCACACGCCTATCGTTTTCATGCCTCTCAGAAAAATCCTAGTGATGGTGAGATTGCTGAGGAGCACAGCTCCAGTACAGAGACCACTGTGAAGACAGAAAGGTCTCTCTGGCTGGGTAGTGAACAGCAACAGGAGGGAAGAGGAGGGATGAAAACATCTCACCAGTGACTCTTAGGAACACAGCAAAAGCAGCAGGTCCTTAACGCTGCGGGAGGAATAGCAGGGTCCCGGAGAAGGAAGCAAGCAAGTCGGCAAAAGACCGGAAGCACTAGACCAGACACCTTAAAGGATTCTTATGTATTTCAAACAGGCTCAATCTCTCAAATCCAGATTGACAAGATTTTGGTTTTCAATTTATTGCCTAGGTCATAAGGTCAACAAGAAGTATGCTTTTGTTGAAATCCCCATGGCCTGTCCAATAGTAATACTTTTAAAAAGGGAACAACTTTTAAGTCACATCTCTCCCTCTTTTTTTTTTTTAAAGGCAAAAGTGAGTGGACACAAGTCAAAAACGCTTCAAGAGGAAGTGGACCTCCTCTAGCCCAATAAAATGGTTGCTTACTGGTCAGCAGATTTTATACCTGAATCACCTTTGCCACAATACTATGTAGCATGTAAGATTTCTGCACTCATTTAGATATTCCTACTACCAACCATCTTATTTATTTAAAAATGGGGTGAACTTACAATAAAACAAATACTACCCTCAGACTATTAACAACATGCAGCCTATGAAATATTAAAAGTCTCCAATGACTTTAAGCCTGGTCCATCATTACATAGTATCCTTCCAAAACAATGTATAGAATTTAAAACTGTACAAAAAGTAAAATATGCAGAAAATCCAACAGATGTTGTTTTTAAAACAAAAAACTACACACACTTAGTACTAAAAAAATAGGGAAAATCGGCTGACCCCTGGACCCGTGCTGCAGGTCTTCACTGGAGTCTCAGCCCCCCAGGCCGGCAGGGGTCCCACGGGCAAGCTCACCACCAGCTCTTTATGCACAGTTGCCTTCTGGGCTTCTGAAGGTGGGAGCTGTAGGAACTATTGGCTGGATTTTGAAATACTTTCTGCTTTATTAGTCCACTAAGCTTTCACAACAAAAAACTATTTAAATAACTTTGAACATCTAATTTCAAAACAGTTTTCCTAGTTACATACCAACACTAGGAAAAGTTTAACCTCTCCAAGTATAGTCTTGGTTGCATCCATAATGAAGCTGAAGGCTCAGAGGACACTCAAGGGCCATTACTTTGAGGGAAGACAGGGAATTGGCAGGGAATTAAGGGTATCAAGGTGACCTAACAAAGTATGAAGTGTAATTTACAGTGTACTGGAGGCAAGTTAATGAAAATGAAATGCAGTGTCTGGGAAATCTTTGCTAACTGCAATGTGTGAGGAAAAAAAACCTGCAACTTTAAAACAAGAATCTTAAGGAAACACTGTATCTGGGTATCAGTTACATGGTGATGAGTTTTGTGCTCTGGTAATAGACTCATAGGTAGAGTATAGCTCTCTGCACTGTCTGAACTCCCTCACACCTACGACACTTGCTCACTTTTCAGTCACGTTCCTCACCTGCACTGTCCTGTTCAAGGCCCGTGTCTGAAATATACACAGCTGCCACCTGTCACCTTTCACCCAGCACTGGGAGGTCACCTGGCAGAGCTCCCTTCTGGCCAGGCCACTGAGGCTAGAAAGGACCCATGGCAGCTGTGGCCTGTGAGCTGTTGCCTCGTCACAGTATTCACCTGCCAAACAGCCAGGCCTCTTGGATTTTTTCAGTATCTCTTATTACAGAAGAGATGACTAAAGTCATCTGCCTTCCAAATGCCACTGAATTCAAAGCTGTAATTGTGCAGATGAAAAAAAAAAAAAAAAAACTTGGATAAGCACTTGGCCTTACACCACTCATCCCACTATTCTTAATCTGAAATATAAGGTTCAGATTTTCACCAAGAGCAGCTACTGCAAAGGCCGATCACACAGAATCAGGGGAATAGTTATCTTCTCTGAGTGAGTGAACAAATTCAGCAGTAGCTAACACTTGCCGTTAATAACATTCAGAGAGCACAGGAGCAAGCCTTGTATTCCCAGTGACTCTCAAGAGAATTGAAAATAACTATTAAAAAAAAAAAATTCATTCCCTAAATAGTGAAAGAAGAAATAGTTGGACTGACCTCTAAGATCCTACTCTTCACAACAGCACCTAAGGCCAGGGTTTAGGATGCCTCGTGAGCAGGGCACTTCCACCGTTCACCTCTAGAACCCTAGGAGCCTTCCTGTCTACCTCGGCACGCCCACCTGAGCTGCACCGTCACCCCTGGAGGCACACTGCCATGGGCAGCAGTGCGGTCTCACACAGCAGCAGCAGGACCAAACCACCCTCAGAATGGAGACTCAAATGGATCTCATAATCTACGAACTGAGAAACATGAAGGGATGCAAGTCAGCTCAACAGTAACTTGTTCAGAACACTCAAGTGCTGAGAAAATGCAGAATTTACAGTGCTAAAGAGGAAATAGGTCATCTGAAACAGTTAAAAACATGGTTATGTATGATACTTAAATATTGGTTACCTGCCCCCCCCCCCATACAAGTGGAAGAAAGTGTGGGGCTGGGGCGCGCACTGGGCCACGCGGCTGGCCTTTCGCATACGCACTGCAGATCACCCAGTGCCACAGATTCCGCAGGAGGAGAAGTCCCAAGGGTGTACAATATTCCTGAGAAAGATCCCAGATTTTTTTTCTGAATCAGTCTTAACCTGATTTGTTTCACATAGTTACAGTTATACCTCTGATATATTCAGAAACCGTCACTTTATTTCAATCCAAACAGCTCAGCATAGTATAAGTGATGGCAGAAAGATCCATTTGTTCAAATTCAGCTTGCTTTTTTGTTTTAATACTGAGGGATAAACCCAAAAAAAAAAAAAAAAAGGTAGCTTTTGCCATTTGTATCCTTCATTCATTTCACTGGAGGGGAATCCCCAGGGCCTTTCAATAATCTGGGAAGACCTGACTATTCCTGTGAGGGAGATAGCCCTGCTGAGCTTTACTCAGAGTAATGCATGATAGACTCCACGTAATTCCCAGGAAAAAGCCCAGTCACTCCGTTCATAACTCCCTCATACCAACCATCGTCATTCTTCTTGATGACATAAATAATGGCTCCTTCCTGAAAGGACAGCTCATCTTCCTTGTCTTTTGTATAATCATAAATTGCCACAACTAGAGGAGGGAAAAAAAGGATATGAAAAAAGAAGAAAAACATTCATAGAAAGGTAGAACCGAGTAATGAATACCCTTTCTGAACTTCTACAACACATCAAAAACTGACTTTCTCAACACAGGACCCAACCCTCCACCCAAGTTCATTGTCTAATACCCAGTCTCTACAGTGGAATTCCACGTTGAAGTTAGGTTCAAAACTTCATAAATGGCAAAAAGTAGTATTTAGTCAAGGAGAAGGAAATGGCAACCCACTCCAGTGTTCTTGCCAGGAGAATCCCAGGGACAGAGGAGCCTAGTGGGCTGCCGTCTATGGGGTCGCAGAGTCGGACACGACTGAAGCAACTTAGCAGCAGCAGCAGCAGCAGTATTTAGTCAAACTTACTGATCAGTCTATTGAAGAGATACACACAATCCCAGAATGGGGAAAGATGGCTGTTTCTTCAGTAGAGTTTGTGTTAAAGCACCATATTATGTAAAAGCACATATCTTTAAACATTGGAATGATACTACAGCAATGAGATAAACTAGGAGAGGCCAGTGAGAAAATGAAATTGAGGGAATAGCAGACTTATGTCTTCTCTCACACTTTTAGACCCTATGCCTGTTAACTGAGGACAGTGACAATGTGTGAATGATGGGCATCTCCCATACATATTCTTTCAAAACACATTCTGTATTATGCCACCAATTTAACACCTCCACAGTAACAGACAAAGTGTTAAGAAAACTGCGATACCTGTGAGCTCGCCTATGATTTTCATTACTTAAATAACTTGTTAACCAGGGCCTTTCGATGATTTCTCAGAAAATCTCTGGTTCTTAAGTATTAAATTTCCCTCAGTGGTATAGTTAAATCAGGACACGCTATATCGGACTTCCCCACTGCCTCAGATGGTAGAGGATCTGATGCAAGAGCTCTAAGCTGGATCCCCAGATAGAGCAGATCCCCTGGAGAAGAGAATGGCAACCCACCCCAGTATTCTTGCCTGGAGAATTCCATGGACAGAGGAGCCTGGTGGGCAAGAATACCTGAATGGGTAGCCATTCCCTTTACTAGTCGCCCTCAAACTAAACCTTCTATAAAAAGATCTTCTGTACCTTCATTATGCCACTCAGAATTTCACTCAATAAAATCTCTATCTATTTTGAGAAGCATATATTGACTGTTTCTTATGCAACCTTAATCCTAAACAAATAAGAAACAAATGAAAACAGGGACTTTTGAGATAGTAAAACTTGCTCCAGTTAACTTGAATTTCTGGCCTGCTTTAGTAAAAATTCAACAGCTTTCGTAAACTGAACATTTGCCATTAGAGTGACAGACGATGCCAGAAAATACTTTAGCAGAAACTACAGTTTGGGTGTATTTCTCAAAGTATAACCGAACACCTAAACAAATATAATTAAATGACATACAAGTTTAAAGAGAATACAAGATATGTAGAGTATTTAGTATTTCCAGTCAACTTAATATTTTTTAACTTTTGGTTTTTTTTTGGATTGATAACATTCCTGATGCTTACAGAAATGTAAACCCACTGAAAAGTAATTTAGGGGAAACTACCGCAAATCCTGTTAATCCCGTGCCTTCTGAATCTCTCAAACCCACACTTTTCTCCATCATCACAGTCAATGCCCTCATCTGTGCAACAGTCTCCAAACTGGAGTACACATATCACTAGGGGCTCCTGAAGACTTCCTAAGCAGCATGAGTGACATGATCCTGCATCTAAATCTGATCTGCCTGGGACGATACCATCAGTCAAGCATCAGTCAAACAGTTCTCATTTCCTGTTTATCTTTCTCCTACTTAAAACTACAGTGGTGCACTATACTTAAGTACAGAAACACCCTGGGTGCCAAAGGGCCAATTCAAATTACCAGCATGGTATTAAAAAAGAGAATGACTCCCCAGAATACCCCACCTCTTCACAAGTGAGGTGGCTCCCATTCCTCTGCTTTCAACGACAGTCAGGGTAGACTTTAATGAGGTTATCAGATGACACATCATACAAAACATAATTTTTAAAGACAGAACATCAACTGGTTTTTGGCAAACAACTCTGAAGGAGTTAAAAGAACTGAGTGACAGTGCTGCATGAAAGATACTTCCATTTGCATCTTATTTATTTACGTGGACAACATTTGCAGCACCACCCCAGCTGAGGCCCTAATCTCTTGCTTAGAAAGATACCCAACCTGGTCTTTCCAACTCCTATTTTTCTTTCTTTCTAATGCACTCTACACTATTATCAAATATCTTTTTAAAAAATTAAAATGTAAGTACATGGGAACTTATCATTAACCTACTTAAGATCTTCCACAATTTTCCTCTACAATCAGATTTTTCAAAAAGAAAAAAATTCCAAAAACCCTCATCCTTGTATTCAAGGCCTCCCAATGTAATTATAACTTACTTCCCTTCCGGCAGCCTTAGCTCACCCACTCCCTCCTTAAAATTCACCAGGGCCCCAGGCACAGGACGTTACTCACCGTGCCTTTTCAACTCAGAGGATTCTCTCTGATTGGATGGCCCTTCCTTTCTCTCTCCTCTGCCTGAGAAACTCACACTGAGCATTCAAAGCACATCACGCATGCCATGTTCACTGAGGAGCATTCTGGACTTCTCAGAATGAGAGGCACTATTCATTCTTGGACAATCATTAATGGAGCATCCATTCTGATTTTTAGAGATACAAAGATGAATAAGACAAGGGACTGTCACAAGTCTTGTAAGGACAGAAATGCTACCTGATAAATCATACACTGCTTATGCTTCTGCCAAGAAGTTCTGTCACTGAGTCATTTTGTCACAAATAATTTAACACCAGTAAAAATCGAGCCAAGACTCAATCCCAGGTATGTTAGAGTTCAAGCTTAAGACAGTGTTAAAAATGTGGGCTCAGGAGTTATGCTGTCAAGTTTAGATCCCAGCTAAACCCCTTATCATCTTACAGAACATACTCCACTTTCCTAAGCTGCGGTGGCACCCCACTCCAGTACTCTTGCCTGGAAAATCCCATGGACGGAGGAGCCTGGTGGGCTGCAATCCATGCAGTCACGAAGAGTCAGACACAACTGAGCGACTTCCCTTTCATGCATTGGAGAAGGAAATGGCAACCCACTCCAGTGTTCTTGCCTGGAGAATCCCAGGGACAGAGGAGCCTAGCAGGCTGCCGTCTATGGGGTCCCACAGAGTCGGACACGACTGAAGCAACTTAGCAGCAGCAGCAAGATGCTTTTTACTCAGCTATATAATGGGTATTATATTAACGTAGATAGCATACTGAGAAGCAGAGACAATACTTTGCCAACAAAGGTCTGTCTAGTCAAGGCTATGGTTTTTCCAGTGGTCATGTGTGGATGTGAGAGTTGGACTGTGAAGAAGGCTGAGCACCAAAGAATTGATGCTTTTGAACTGTGGTGTTGGAGAAGACTCTTGAGAGTCCCTTGGACCAAGGACTCCAACCAGTCCATTCTGAAGGAGGTCAGCCCTAGGATTTCTTTGGAAGGAATGATGCTGAAGCTGAAACTCCAGTACTTTGGCTGCCTCATGCAAAGAGTTGACTCACTGGAAAAGAGTCTGATGCTGAGAGGGATTGGGGGCAGGAGGAGAAGGGGATAACAGAGTATGAGATGGCTGGATGGCATCACTGACTCGATGGACGTGAGTCTAAGTGAACTCCGGGAGCTGGTGATGGACAGGGAGGCCTGGCGTGCTGCGATTCATGGGGTCGCAAAGAGTCGGACACGACTGAGCGACTGAACTGAATACCTCAAAGCACTGTTATATTAAATGAGGCAATGCACATATAATGTGTAGCCCAGGGCCCTGTACACAGTGAACATTCTATATAAATGTTAGCCCTTTTAATTATTAACTGTTGTGATATACTATCTCTAACACATTTTCTGTTATGTAACATTATCAATTATTCTGAACCTCGGTTTTTTAGTTTGCAAAATGGGGAAACTAACTGTATCATATTAATAAGTCTTACATTACGTGAGGCACACAATAAATACAAGAAAATGTATTTTCTCTCCCCATGTTCAACCAAGATATGATATATATAAGTTATCTCCACTTAGGATAAACATATGCAGTGGTGCTCAACCTTGAAGTTATCTGAGGAACTTTAAAAAATTCTGATGGCTGGGTCCCCTGTCCACAGACAGATTTAATAGGTCTGGAAGTGTGGACACATTAAACACTCCCGAAGTGACCCTAAATGCAGGCACAGGTGAGCGCCAGAGCTAAGTCTATGGACTTTGCTAAGAATGTAAGTCTAAGGTAGCAAAATAAAACATCAGGCAACAGCCTTAACATGCATGCACACTCAAAGAGCAGTCAATCATAAGATGAACACAGCTGGTTATTTTTGTTTTGCCAGAAAGAGGAAGGAAGAGCTTATCTGATTTTTACATTTTAAAAGATTTGAGCTTAAGATAAACTTTGAAAAATATCAGGCATTTTCTTTTAAAGAGTTATTTGGACTGAAAATAAACTTACTTTCCTCTCTTACAAGTCTCCCCAGATTTCTGCAGATTCACTGAGGAGCAGATTTTTTAACAAGCATGTCTTCATTATCCTTTCCTCCTAAGGAATCACTGAGCTGGTTTTTCAGAACTGAAAACTGTCATCCCTCGGTCCAGGACAATATTCAAGTCCGCTACCAAGTCTGCAGAGCCTGTCAGTGTCCGAGGCCACACCCTGGACACCTTGGGTGCTTCTTTTCTTAGAGGCAGCTTTATGAAGATGCAACTTAGACACGAAACACAATCAGTTAAGTGCGAAATTCAGTGAGTTTTGATACATGTATGTACCCAGACACATGACAAATGAACAGCTCCCACCAGAACATCACACTGGACAATGGTGGTGACCCGAAAGTTTCCTTGTGCCCCTGTGTAAATTCCCTCACCTGCCAGTGTGTGTGTGTGTGTGCTATGTCACTTCAATTGTGTCTGACTCTCTGCGACCCCATGGAGCCCACCAGGCTCCTCTGTCCATGGGATTCTCCAGGCAAGAATACTGGAGTGGGTTACCATGCCCTCCTCCAGGGGATCTTCCTGACCCAAGGGTTGAACCCCCATCTCTTAAGCTTCCTGCATTGGCAGGGGAGTTCTTTATCACCAGTGCCACTTGGGAAGCCCACTCATCTTCTGGATTTCATTTAGAAAGAATCATAGAGCCTGGATCTTCTGTGCCTTGATTCTTTCTTTTTCATAATGCCTGAGATCCATTTAGACTGTTGTGTGTGTCAGTTGCTCAGCTGTGTCCAGCTCTTTGAAACTGATGAACTATAGCCCACTAGACTCCTCTGTCCGTGGTATTTTCCAGGCAAGAATACTGGAGTAGGTAGCCATTCCCTTCACCAGGGTATCTTCCTGACCCAGGGATCAAACCCACGTCTCTTAAGTCTCCTGCATTGGTAGGCGGGTTCTTTACCATCAGAGCCAGGAAGAACCAGTAGCTTAATCCTTTCCACTGCTGAACAGTATTCCATTGAATGGATGGATGACCCACAGTTAGCTTATCCATTCACCAGCTGAAAGACACTTGGGGTGTTTCCAATCTTGGCTATGATGAAAAAGCAGCTATGAACAGTTGAGTTTAAGCACTTGTGTGACTACGCACCTTCGTTCCTCATAAATCAGCGTGTAGGAAGGGACTGCCAGATCAGCATAAGACGCTGCCGGCAGTTTTCTAAAGTGGCTGGAATATTGCATACTTCCCAGCAATGTACACTGTACCACCTCCTGCTTCACCACATTTCTCCAACACTTGGCATCATGTTTTTAACTGCCGCCATTCCAGAGGGTGTGTTCTGGTGTAGTTTGTTTCACTGTAGCTTTTCCCTAATAACTAATGTTGCACATCTTTTCATGTACAATTCATGTATCTTTTCTGATGAAATGTTTTCAAACTGTTTTTTCTACAAGTTGTCTCCTGAGGTATTTTGTAAATATTCTTCTCAGTCTATATGGCTGGCCTTGTCATATAACATCATTCTTAACGTCAGAGTTAAAAAATAAAAATTTAATTGAATGAAATTCAATTTACTGACTTTTTTCTTTTAAGCGTCATGGTTTTTAATGTGCTCTCTACAAAAAAATTTTCCTAACCCCAGAATACTCAGATTTTCTCCTCTACTTTCCTCTAAAGTTTTATAGTTTTACATTCCAGCCTAAATAAATTCCAAATTAATTTTTGTGTATGGTGGGGTAATAAGGGTTGAAGTTCATGTTTTACAGATGCACATCCAATTGTCAAAAGCAATATATCTTTTCCCCTATGAATTATCTTGCACTTTCATCAAAAAACACATGTGGATCTTTTTCTGGATTCTATTTTCTATTCCACTGTTTTTTATTTCTATACAGATGCCACACTGTCCTGATTACTGTAGCTTTACACTAGAACTCTGAAATCAGGTAGTTTAAATCCTTCAACATTAGTCTTCTTTTTCAAAACTGTTTTTCTGCAAGAATGACTGCTAGAATTTTTACTGAGGTTGCATTCACTTTATATATTAATTTGGCAAAACAATCTCTTCACAATAATGGTCAAAGAATATTTATTTCAATTTAAGGCTTTTATTTATCTTCAGTTTTATAGTTTTCATCATACAGGTCTTACATATATTTTATCAAATTTATCCCTCAGTATTTCATATTTTTGATGTTATTACAGAAGGCATTATTTTGTAAATTTCTATCTCTAATTGTTTATTGCTAGTATATAAAAATGCAACTAATTTTGCAAACCGACTTTATAGTCTGCCCTCTTGTGAAGTTCACTTTTTAGTTCTATGAGCTTTTTGTAGATTCCTTCCTTAAGATTTTCTACATAAAAGATAATATCTCCTGTGAATAAATATCATTTGATATTGTTTCATGTATCTGTTGCTGGTTTTGTTTTTCTCTGTGCCCTGTTTTGGGTAGTTTCTAATGTCATATTGTCAAGGTTGCTGATCTTTCCTTCTGAGTGCCACTTCAGATACAGTATTTTTCATCTCCAGAAATTCTGTATGGCTTTCTTTCTCTTTTCTCTCATGTTGATGTTTTCCTTTACCTTCTTGGACATATGTGGTGTCATAAGCTATACCCATGTCTGCTGATTCCAACATCTTGTCACTTCTAGATCTTTCCTGTTGGTTGGCTCTCCTTTTAGGCGCGACTTATATTTTCCTGTCTCTTTACATGTCTTGTAATTCTTGACTGGATGCTGGTCACTATGAATCTCACTGTTTGGTGCACTGGTTTGTTCAGTCCTTTCAACAGCACTGATTTCGTCCTGGAGCTCAGTGAAGTTACTTGAGATCAGCTGGATATTTTCAAAGTTTGCATTTAAACTTTTGTTAGGGCAGTCTAGGGCAACCTAGATACTCTAGTGCTAATTTGGCCCCACACATCAGGGGACACAATTTTGAGGCCTCTTCTCAATGCCTTGTGTATTACAGGGTCTTTCTATTCTCGCTGGTTTGGGAGCATGAACTATTCCCAGGCCTGTTATTTCCAGGACTTTTCTGCCCATTCCTTTTTGATTGTTCTTTCTCCAGTCTTAGGCAGTTTCTTCACATACATGTACAGATCGGTACTCTGTCAAAAGATTCAAGGAGACTCTTCTGCAGTTATCCCAGAGCTCTGTCCTTTGTCTTTGTGTAGTTACCTATACTCCATGGACTCCCAAAACTCTGATTTCTATCTTCTCTACTCAATGAGATGTCCAGGCTTATTGGGGTTCCACCTCCTTGCACCATGGCCTAGAAACTACTGCTAGATGGCAAAGCTAGGACAATTAAAGGCTCACACCATGTTTGAGTTCCTTCTTTCTGGGATCATAGTCCACCAATATTTGTTATCCAATGTCTGAAAACTATTATCTTTTATATTTTTTTCCTGGATTCATTCTCAATTGTTTTTAGGAGGAAGGGCAAATCTGATTACTGTTGCTCCATCTCAGCCAGAAGTACAAGTCCACTACTTGTTAATACAAGCTCCCAGGTGATTCTAATGTGCAGTCCCTTTTGAAACCCAGTACGCTAGTGGCTTTAATTTCCTTACCAGAAAATTTCTGAGACAGCACACACTTCTCCTGAGTTGACCAGTCGTGATGACACCTGGAAGCCTCTGTCCCCAAACTGCCATATGATGGTTAGCTGATACATTCAGAGAACTGTTCATCCAAAGAAATGCCGAACAACTACTTTACAAAGAAACTGAGAAGCCATTATTCTCTGGAATAAGGTTTCATATGGAGATACTTCTGATAGAAGATACCACAAAAGAATGCTTTAAAGCATGGGAGCAGGAATAAAATAATTTGAAAAAAAATCAGTCTCTTCCTGAGTCATTCCAGAAAAACCCTATCTTTTTAAAATTTTTGCCTTACAGAAACCATTCATAAAAAGCAGGTTCAACGGGAAAAATTATATAATCAACCAAAAAATCAGTCACAGAAATTTTACTAGTGTGACCTTCAATACATTGAACCTTGTAAATGAAATTAATTAAAATACACAGCCTCCTATATGTACACAGAGGTTTCTTCCCATCGTTCCAGACATTCCTCTGAAACTTACCCTTTTCCAAGTAAGACCTTGGGGCCCATGGTGGGTCCTCTTCAGCGTAAGGATCACTGTACTCAACCACGGCTGCCTCTTCCTCTTCGTAATCTTCTGGGGGAGGCGGCGGTGGCGGGGATTCATCAAAGACTGGTTCTTCCACAGGTGGTGGTGGAGGTGGTGCATCTGAAACTAAGAATGTATCAAGCTGGTAACGAAACGACACATGGTGCAAAGTTCACTGTTTCCTATCCAAGCGCCTATGTTCATGGAATATAAACCCAGACCTGAAAATAATCATCTCAAAAAAAAAAAAAAAAAGAGTAGGCAAGAGAAGTGTCCCCACCAGCTACACTGTGTCAAATCTCCAAGTTTGACTTCCTCCTTCCTTTGGGTTAGTGCTGATGGATGGCGAATAAAGAATAGCCAAAATGATGATTATTATTAACTAAGCTTCTGGACTCTGTTTATGCTAATACATAATCCATTCTTTCAAAGAAAGATCAGTACAATATAGTTTGGCTTTACATTATATCCGAGGAGGTGTGGTTACCAGAAATATTAGTAATTTAGACATTTTAACCACATTCCATTTATAACAAATTATAATGAGTCCAGTGGACAAATTTTAATAATCTGCCACATTCCTCTCAATGAATTTCCTTAAAATATTTTTTTTTTAACCAAATTAGTGGGGTGGAAATCACAAACATCTCTGGGTAACTTCATCCATGAAGATATTTATGTCTGTTTCATTTTATATGTACAGAATTTCAAGTAATTCAGACTAACTTATGACCCAGTGATTTAAAATAATTGAATTGTGTTCCTATAGAAATCTGCTTCCACAGTTCAGGCATCAGAATGCGGTAATGTCTAAAAGACCATCTCCAAACTCTGGGAACCCAACCCTTTCAAAATGCTGAGTACATATTTGAGCTTAGCTTAACAAAATAAACTGAATGAAGCTGCATTTATCCATCAGTGGTCCAATTTTAATGGACAGTATTAATGCTTATTTATGAAATACCAGTACTATTTCCATGAAATTCTCTGAGTAATCGTCTTTATTTTCTCTCTTTTATCTAAGCTGAGGGATTGGATTAGATGGATCTGGAGTCGAACGGATCTTAAAATATGAAGATCAGCCATATCCGCATCATACTCTCTGCGTTCCAGTATTCTTCCAGTCTGCAGTGCTGCTCTGGATCACGACCTGTCTACATTATGAATCTCAAAACTTTCTTTACTCAGTAAAAATAAGCATTTTAGTTCTAATGGGATTTTTAGTAAATAAAAAATATAGATAAATGATTTTTGCATATACTTTATGGACAAATTACATGTGGTTATGGTAAGAATCAATAACATGTCCTAGTTGCATTTATAAGGTAAGGTGATTAAACAAATGCACAGAAACAAGGATCCAAAGAATTTTGCCTTTCAAAACAATCACCTTGAGAAATTATACCAGAAAAGTACTCAAAGATGCTGCCACTGCTCCTTTTTTCTTAAAACTGCCTCAGAGTCAGTGTAATAAGACTAACATAAGCTACTATCTTGTAGTTAAAATCTTCCAATTACTCAGCACTTCACAATATATTATTCATTTAATCTTTATTTTAATCTTAACCTTGGGAGATGGTGTTTTTAGTCTTCATTTTATGGATGTGGAATCTGGCTTTCCAAGTTAAGTACTCCTACAGTAAGTGGAAGAGCAGGGATTTGAACTCCAGTGCCTCTGATCTTAAAAGCTACACTATGATGAGATGAGATCAATTCAATAATATTAAAGTCATGCTTCACTATTCATCCCGAAACATCAACTGTAAGCCCACTATGGCCAGCTATTGTGCTCAGCACTGAGAATACAGCGGTGAGCCAGAGTCATGGAGGCATGGGCAACCAGGCTCCCGTGTACAGGCAAGTACAGTCAGTGCTTCCGGTGGTCATGGAAGCCAGCAATAGACCAAATCTCTTTCGTGGGTCAGGAAAGGCTTCCTGGAACCTGAAGGATGAGGAAAAGTTAATGGCCCAAGGTGGGGGTCGGTATTTCATGTCAGATGTAACAAAAACAAAGGTAAGAAGGTAGGAACCCTTCAAAAGAGCTGATCAAAGTTCAGCAGAAAGAGGCCTGAGGAAGCAGAGGAGTACTAAGCAGATAGGGCCTTAAAACAGTCTGACCTCTCTCCAAAGAGCAGTGGGAGCCAGAGAAAGGTTTAAGAACAAGATTATAGCTGTACTACTTAGCCCAGTATAACTGGTTCCAAGTAATTCCAGACTTCTTCCAAACATCAAACTTAATATAAATATCTGCTACCAGAGAGTATCTTCAAAATAATGTACTTGAAAGCTATAAAGATAACTCAAAAGATAGGTATATATCTTTCCAAGGTGAATGTTTTGAAGAAGACAACATTCATTTGAATGTCTAAGTCCTGCTATGTCTATAAAATCAGTCAGGGCTCACCTTATATACAGAGTTTCTTGTTAGTATACATTCTGTAGGTTAGACAATGTATACAACTATAAAAGAAATGAGAAAAGATCATCCTCAAAGGTATTCACACTGGGAAGTATTGGAGGTGCTCATGGGTACCATCCAATAAACAGAAGTAAAACAGACTATTTTCAGAAATTAGCAAACAGAGATGCAAAGGTACCCGAAAGAGAACTGAGCCCTCAGGCCAATACGACTGGATTATAACCAGTTAAAATACAAGAAAGAAATGCATCGACAAAAAGGGGGCATTTAGTTAGCTGTGGAAGCACACACACAAAAAAAGGAACTAAAAGGGTCTGCTGCATGTCAGATGCTTTTCTAAATGCCAGTGAAGAAAACAAGCAAAAATCCCTGCTCTCATAGAGCTTCCATTCTAGCACTGGCGATGCTCGTTTCCAAAGGAGCAGGAGTCTTAAGCAACAGAATGCAAGTATTTCTGTCCCACTGGCGAGGCCATCCCTGTTATGAGATGTAGGCACTGGGCTGCATCAGCCTGATGACATTATCTCTTTTATGAGTGTAATTCCCCTAGGTCAGATTTCACACCCATCGTGCAACCTTTTGATTGTGCCATGCCTCCTACATAGACTGCTCACAAGAAGAGAACTCATCTATCATACAGACTGTGCTCACTGGTCCCTGTAACAACTCCTCCTCACTAAACACTGACACAGGTCTCCTGCTTTGTAGGTATCAGTCTCCTGCGCTTCCATTTTAATGCTTCCCTAGAAGAAAACTCAGCCTGTCAATAAAATTAGTTATCTGTTCCTGCATCACTCAATACCAGACCACAGGCCAACTTAAATACCTTGCCAATCTATGCGGCATCTTAGGAGACAGACTGACAATTTGGTTCTCTGGGACCCGCCATGGCCTGGTTCATCTTTACACCTGGAATCACAGGACTGGGGAAAGATTCTCAGGCCAGCCACAAAACCCTAAGACTCCAGTGACAGACTAAGTGTCTGAGCAATCCAGAGAGAAAAAGGTGGGCTGCCTGGTAACTGAAGAGCATCTCCTCAATTAGATGCGATTTCTCTTTTCACACGTGCCTTATTTTATGTTTGTCTTATCTTCACTAGCAGATTTTAAGCTGTTTGAAAGTAGAGAATTTCATCTTCGTTATTTTATCATCCACACTAGTGGCTCATACAGTGAGTGACTTGTTCATAATAATCAAATATCTGACATACTGGTGAATGAATGACTATTCGGCCAATCATATATAAATGACATTTTACACCTATAATCTGATCTACAGCATAAAGAAGACATAAACTTACTATTTTCTTGGACTCTGGCCACAAATCCCATTAAAGGTAACTGAGGAGTTACCTGTAGGATGGAGGGAGGAGGAGGAGCAAGAGATACTGCAAAAACAAAAAAGGTGTGGAGGATAAGGGGTAAGGGCAAGTCACATTAAAAGGAAAGGATAACACAATAAAACAAACATACATGGGGGAACCACTGTGATCACCATTTTACAAGCAGTCTTAAGGCGCTCTTTTGAGAGATAAGTCATTAACACAAAACAAAGTGTTAGGGAAGTTTTAAAATCTTACAACAGGAAGGATTTATACATACCCATCTATTCTAAGATACAATGGCAATACAATAGCATGTCTTTTCAAAAAAAGAGTTTCTTCAGATTACCATGAGTAGTTTGATTTTCCAAATTTTACCTTGGAAGTTACAAATTTAAATGTTCATCAGTATAAGGGGAAAAAGACCATTATGTGCCAGCCTCCTAATTTCATACTTTTCATTACTTCATTAAACAGGAAAAAATAATTGGTAAATTAAATATTTACTTACTTCCCATTACGGGGCAAGCACTCTGCTAAGAGACCAATATCAAAGCCATTCTCTGTGAGTCAGGTTTGTATCTTTACAGTTTCCCATAGTGCCAATTCATACCACCTATTTCAGGGGCATTCTCACTGTGACCCTACAGAAAAATGCTCGCCTCATTCAAATCATTTCTTTCCCCACAAAGTTGTCTTTCCCTCTTAAACACCTGGTAAGCATCTAGCACTCGTGAATCTTCAACAAACATTTAATATAGGTAAATATACAGAGAAGCCAGGTACATGTCAAACAACTTCCGAAGATTAACTCTACAATTATGGTTTCCTTCAGATTGGGTAAACAGTATGATGTGCATTTTCTTATAAAGAGAGAACACCTTTATGAGCTTCAAATCACAGGTAAGACTAATAAAACTAAAAAGATAAATAAGACTCACTGCCCTCAAAAAAATCACATTCTAGTTGGGAATGGGAGGTAAAACAACAGCCCCAAGCCAACAATACTTGCAGCAATTCCCTGCAGGTGGTGGAGGTAGAAGAGGCAGTGGTGATGATGTGGCATTATGGTGGGGAGGAAGGGGGCCAGGGTTTGGGCAGGGGTGAGCACTACACAGAAATAACCTCTGGGCAGGTACCAGAATAAAAGGAGTTCGACAGCAGACAAGGGTTGAGAAAGACAAGCTGAGAACCAAGTGAGGGGCAAAGGCTTTGAGGTATAAAGCAGCATGACCAGTTTACAAACCATAAGTATTTCCATATGGCTGGCGTAAGATGCCTGAGAGAGAAAGTACAAAACTAAAAGACGAACAGGTGGATATGGAACAGGGAGGAATCTTAAATGGTAGGTGAAAGAGTGCTTAGTGGCAATAGCTTGGGACTTCAAAGTCACCTAGCGGGTCTCCTCTGGCAGCCCAGGGGTTAAGGCTAAGCTCCCGCTGCAGGGTGCAGGTCATCAGGTTATCAGGGAACGAAGATCCCACATCCTAGGCGGCTAGTGGGGAAGACCCTGCCTGCCAAAGCAGTAGAGATCCAGGTTCCATCCCTGGGTTGGGAAGATGCCCTGGAAAAGGAAATGGCAACCCACTCTAGTAAATATTCTCGCCTGGAAAATACCATGGACAGAGGAGCCTGGTGGGCTGCAGGACATGGGGTCACAAAGAGTCAGACATGACTGAGCAACTTAGCATGCGCAACGCACAAGACCCCACATGCCTCAAGGTGCAGCCAAATAAATAAAGTCACCTAACATCAGAAACCTGATTTGCTATTTCCTTGCTATTGGAGCAGCAAGTTATTTAACTTTTTCAAATTTAAACCATAAATGTGAAATGAAAGATATAATGCAACCTACTTTACAGTCTAACTACAAAGATTAAAAAGAAAAAAAATGTATATAAGAAGTCTAACTCAAGGCCTGGCACACAAAAATCAAGGTAATAGAAGCAGAAAGAAAAAGACAGAACTTAGTAACAATGTGGACAAAAAGAGTATTTGGTAACTAAGGATTTAGGTACCACATGAAGGAAACAGCCAAAGATATTCTCAGATTTTTTTCTTTCCCAACTATGAAGGCAGAGGTGCCATTAACCACATTAATGTTGGTGAGTAGTACAGGGAATGAAGTAAGCTAGAAGTACAGGGAATGAAAAGTCAGGAAGAAATAATGGGATGATAAATAAGATGTATGAAAGTAACTTAAGCATAAACATGGGAGGCAACTGGAAAGTTGGGTTGAATTTGTAGAAACCATCAAAGGTGCAAAGGTGGTAGCAGTTAGGAGAGAGAACAGCTGTGCTGTGGGTAACTGCAGGCAAGACATGTACACATACTGTGCGGACAAGAGTTACTCACGTGATTCTGAAGAACAGCCCAGATTTAAGGGACAGAGTCGCATAACCCTAGAAATCAGCAACTTTCTTTAAAAGATCCCTTTTGGATATGTTTTTTATACTTCTTGGAAGCAAACCCTTAAGTTGGGTGTCTGTCTCCCACTCTTAGAGGCCTAGACCAATTGCTGATATGTTCACAATACTGTTTCCAAACTTGGGGTAAGAAGACACAATGAGCGGAGAGGTGGCAGAGACAAAGCAGGTAAAACTGAGAAACGGCAGCAGAGGCCGGCTTCGCTAGAAAAAGCGCTTATGCTCATTCAAATAAGATGGAATTCTCTTGTCTGTTAGCACCAATGCCGCCCCACCTGTAACGGAAAAGTAGGAAACTTCCCACTTCAGTCTTTACCATTAAAAAAAAAAAAAGAAAGCAAGCAACCTAGTATTGAGCTAAAAAAAGAATGATTAGACACCTAACTCAGAACAGACTTTTTGTATGTACATTGTTTTTTGGGTTTTTTTTAATGAATTTTTTCTTTTCTTTTCTAGTTCTGAAAGTGAAAACTTGAAACTACAGTGGTCTTTTTATGGACGTCCACCAACAGCAGCCCAGGTAAAAACTGATCCCAGATCTTCCTTAAATGGAATTACTTTACAACAAAACAAGTTAGGTTTTTTTCAAAGCCAGTCCAAGGCATGTTTAAAAATTTCAGTTTCAAATGGAGCTTACAAATGTTGCCCCAAATTCTATTTTTGCCCAAGGCAAACTCTTTACATGATGATCCAAATTAATTTAGTTACCATAGCATTCTCTTTCTGGTCAGCAAGATTTCATCAGAAAACCTGTGAACCAGAAGACCCTACTTTAGACTAGATTTATCTTCCTGAATTGAAAATGAACTATTTTAGGTGAATTTAAGCTGGATTTTGATGTGAACAACTGTTCGCAACATTCAGTTCTAGGCCAAGTAGCTCATGAACAGGCAAGAGCAAAAAGCAACTATCAATTTGTTTTCATTCTCTCTGTTTGATTCCTCACACAACAACCCTTTCCCTATAATCACCAAAAGATCTCCACACTTAGATTCAGTAATATTATGTTCACATTACACAACAATGAAGTTAATGTGAAGAGAAAGGCTCAAGAAGACACTGGAGTTTATAGAGAAATCTTAAGTAGAACAGCTATAAAAACTATAGCTTATGGGCACTCAGCAACATGTAGATATAAAAGGTAAGGCAAACCAAACTTAGAGGATGAGCCTGTGCTGAGGAAATATACAGAATTCCTAAGCATGATCTTCCTGATTATTCACAAAATCATGGAACATCTTTGAGGCTTAGTGTGTTAAAACGTAAAAGGAGTTTTGAAGAAAAATTAGACTATTACATTGTTTTTTGTGTGTGTGTTTTACAGCTTTCTAAATACTAAAAGAAAATTAGACAAAATAACCACTCTAAATACTATTTAAAAGGGCTTCCCTGGTGGCTCAGATGGTAAAGCGTCTGCCTGCAATGTGGGAGACACGGGTTCGATTCCTGGGTTGGGAAGATCCCCTGGAGAAGGAAATGGCAATCTACTGCAGCACTCTTGCCTGGGAAATCCCATGGACGGTGGAGCCTCATAGGCTACAGTCTATGGGGTCGAAAAGAGTCGGACACGACTGAGCGACTTCACTTCAAATACTATTTCTGAAACCATTAAAGATATCATCTTTAGATAGTCCATTTAAGTTTAGTCACTAATATTTTACATTCCAGTGACAGAGATAATATTATCATTTTAAAAGGGAAATGTTTTCTAAACATTGATAGGAGTATTGCTTAGGAGTATTTAAAAGTGAACCTAACTAATTATACTCAGTAAGAAGAGCTTTTTTGATAGAAAAGAATATGGTTGCATGCCAGGAGCCAGCGTGAGGAAATCCGCCCGTGGCAAAGGTCATGAGGAAGGAGGCTTCGGCATACGCAAAGGCGGGACTGAGCCTCAGGAAACCCCCTGTTCCCAAGCATCTACCCCCCAAACCGTGACAAGGGTGTCTCAGGTCAAACCTCTCTGCCGGCAGACTAGCTTGTGTGACAGGATTATCCACACTCTTGCTACTATGTACATGATTGTTTACAACCTCTCAACCATAAACAGCACAGAGAGTTTGGAGTATTTTGAAAGTCTTAGTTAGCATTGGGTTTTTCTAAAGATAAAAATTGTAACCCACTACACCCTCACCCTATAGGAATGCAACTTTATCTGGTACCTTCGGAGGGTGGTGCCTGGTTTAAGAAAAATCACCCCTGGAAAATAAGTTTCTGGTTGACTGACCGTTATCAGAAAGAAAGGATCATAAAATGTTAGTAGGCCCCCTGGCCAGAAGATGATGTAAAACCCCTAAGATCTTTTTGTATACATTTACATGAAGCACCTGATTTTGATAAAGGTCAGGACTGCTGACCCCCGCATGATTTTAAAATTTCCATCTGTCTCTATGTGTAACAAAAGGTATATAAGCAAATCTGAAAATAAAGAAAACGGATCCGTTTCTGGAAAGACTGATTCCCCCGTGTCGTTCTTTCTTTCCCCTTCTGGCTGAATTCCCATCTGGAGTGTGGATGCTCACCATGTCTACTTACTTGCCCTGGCTTCTAAGACCCACACGAGAGGGAGCCCAGGGCAGGGCACCCTCCGCTATTCAAGTGGGTGCTGGTGGCCTACGTAGATGGTGCAAATTCCTTGTCTTGGAGTTTTATTGGTATTCCACGTAAACCAAGTTATTCAGCCTCTTTTTCTCCACTAGTATTTTCCTACTACACTATTTCTTTCTAATCTCCCGCCATATCTTTAATTAAGCAATTAATTCCTAGGATGCTGACTCCATCCCGGCTTCGAATTACCCTGGATCCACCGGGGCTGGACCCGGGCAGTTGCAAATAATTATCACTCCTGTAGTCTCAGAAGAGTTAAATAAATTCTATCATTTTTGTTATTCCTTTTCAAATGAGAAAACAATGATATTATATCAAGAAAAAGCAGTAAATTAACCCACATAATTTAAAAACACAGCTTGTATTTTTAACAATGAAAAGGGTCTATTTGGTTTACTGATTCGTCTGATAATATACTTACATTTTTCAGTTTTTCCTTGCTTTTTTGTTCTCCCTAGAGTAAGCATCACTGACAGACACTAAAGACTGCCAAAAATGAGGATTCAAAAATAGCTTCTGGATGCGGCTCTTTATTTATACTTTGCTAATCCCTCCTCCCACATCTGTATTTTTCTGGAGATTTACAGTAATGCTATAAGTTAATTATCATTTAGAGAACGTGTGTTATGGCTTTTCTTTTACAATACCACCAACCCAACATTGCTTTCTCAATGTTTCTTTTTAATTATTTATAATAATATTCAGGGAAGCCTGACATCTTCCCTATATAGAACACCATACTCATTCAGAAATTCCTTTCTCACATAATTATACACAGTCACATTGCTTGGAGCCAGCATTCCACTTTATGGATGAGATTTTTTTAGTCTTTCTTATAATATGAACGGTAAAATGTAAGATCTCTTTTACTAAAGTCCTTAGTACTTAAAACGCCACATTACTGATTTCCCATTTTTAAGGACTGAATGTATCTCCCCAAAATTCATATGAAATCCTAACCGCCAACATGATGGTATAAGGATGTGAGAATCTGGGGAGGTGTTCCACACATGGGATACTACTCAGTCACAAAAAGGAAGAAAATTTTGCTATTTGCAGCAACATGGATGGACTTAGGGGGCGTTATACTAAAGTGAAACAAGTCAGACAGAGAAAGACAAATACTGTATGATATCACTTTCATGTGGAATCTAAAAAATACAACAAATTAGTGAATACAGCAGAAGAGAAGCAGATTCACAGATACGGAGAACAAACTAGTGGCTCTCAGGAGGGGGTACAATCTGGGGATTGGGGAGTGGGAGGTATAAACACTGGGTGAAAGATAGGCTCAAAAAATTATACTTAAAAAAATTGTTAAAAGGCATTGCCCAAACAAACAAAAACAGAATCCCCAGAGAGCTCTCTCTCTTTTTCTGCCATGTAAGGATACAATAGGTCTCAGGGTGGCTCAGGAGTAAAGAACCTGCCTCCCAGGGCAGGAGACATGGGTCAGGAAGACCCCCCGGAGAAGGAAATGATAACCCACTCCAGTATTGCCTGGAAAATCCCATGAACAGAGGAGCTTGGCAGGCTGAAGGCCACGGGGCTGCAAAAGAGTCAACCATGACTTTGCAACTAAACAACAAGGATACAGACAGCAGCCTACAACCTGAAGAGGGCTCTCACCAGAGCTCAGCCATGTTGGCACCAATCTCTGGCTTTCAGCCTCAGAACTGTAAGCAACAAATCTCTAGTTTATAAGCTACCCAGCCTATGGTACTTTGTTATAGCAGCCCAAACTAAGGCACTTACCAAAGTAGGTTAACGTACACAGATGTACAAATATACATGTATATTCTTCTTTACCACCAAAGTGCTTCATCTTTATATTGAAGGCAAAAACTGTTAAAACTTGTGATTAACCCTAGTTGTTTCAATGCCTCTCTTGATGATGACAAGATGAATGATAAACTAATATTCTTCTCTCTTTGGCTGGATTAGATTAAGAAACAATAAGAACCACATAGGATTCAGTTATGTCCTAATTAAAGTGTTCCTTTCATTACCTTGTTTCTGAAATAATCCCATTAGAAAACAATTTACTGTGCTTTGAGAACTTGGCACTGCATATCAGGGGTTCCATGTTTTCATTCCTATGTTACAATGCCATTTCAAACTCAAACCAAATATAGTAGCAGTGCTGTTAGACTTAACGTTGCACAGAAAACCTCACTGAATTTACATTCACATGAATCCTTGCCTGTCAGCTCACTTCCTCAGAGGCACAAAGCCATGTCAAGCCTCCAGCTGCAAAAAATATGCTCATAAAACACAAACCTGGGATCATTTTGTTAAATCGGGTAATTAGCTACTTAAGAAAACACAACAAATTTTCTCATTCTACATATAAAAAACAAGGACCATTTTAAGACAAGTGGGAATAATATGAGACTTACAAAATCATCTAAAGCAGATGAAATGAAAGTGCTTCTAACAGCCTCAGAACACTGGCTTACAGAGCAGTAAGTCTTGCAAAAAGGGTTTCAAAGAACTTAATTTAATTAAAAACTTTGTGAGTTTAGAAAAAAGCACTAATTATTCAATTAACAAAGTTGTAGTCATCCTCTTTAAACAAATACCAAATTCCTGGAGAAGAAAGGCAGAACTTATCGAGAAAAGTGCATAAAAACTAACTAAATTGCCTCACACATTATGCTGAAGGCTCAAAAATCTCAATTCACTTTATACTTCCCATGAGTGTGAAAAATACTTTCATTAACACTTATTCCTTAGAGTCAGTTATTTTTCTACTTTAACATATACTTTCAAAATATATGCAAAATCAGATTTATAAAGAGGTGTTAAAATACATATTTAAAATACATTTAAATACATACTTAAATAAGCTTCAAATAAATTCCACCAGGATGGTTCTCATGGGACCAATATATTGGTATGTACATTTACATAGCATGAAATACCCCTATATATACTTTCTGAATATCATGTATACTTGGTCCCAAGCTGTAATAATGAAGCATCTCCCAGTTCCATTATAGAATCAGCCCATTCTGGATTGACACCATTCTTTTAAAATTCTATGTGAGGGTAAAGAAGGGCATAAACGCCATAAGCAATAACTATCCAGACTTCCAAAAGGGTCATGGAGAGAGCTTATCTTTAGCAGAACTGTGAAACAGGCCATATCTAACCAATTACAATTTAAAAATGAAATATGCATTTAGGTACAAAATAGCATGTGTACAAATATGGGTTTTGGAACACGATTTAAAAGTAGAACGTAAGAAAAGACAGGCGTATCTGCCAAAACGGAGTTCAAAATGAGTTAAAAAAAATGGCACACCCAACATCATTAAGGGTGATCAAAGACAGAAGTAAGAGATATACACCTGTATAACTGAAGCACTTTGC
This sequence comes from Redunca redunca, assembly GCA_006410935.1. Taxonomy (NCBI): domain Eukaryota; kingdom Metazoa; phylum Chordata; class Mammalia; order Artiodactyla; family Bovidae; genus Redunca; species Redunca redunca. The sequence goes on from SJYQ01020867.1 coordinate 65,491, forward strand.
TACACACCTGAAACCAAGCCGACACTGTAAATCAGCTACACTTCAAGAAAACAAAATTTTAAAAAACAGAATAACCCAAAGGATTTTAAATTAATTAAATTTTAATTATAGGTTTTAATTTGGTCAAACATTAGAAAAAGAGCAACTACTGTTATTTAAGACTCACTAAAAATGCACATGCATACTTCTCAAAATAATCTAGTAAAATTTCTTTTAAAAACACGTCTATTTAAGTGTCACTAGCTCAGTTGTGTCTCTTTGTGACCCTGTGGACTGTAGACTGCCAGGCTCCTCTGTACACTGATTAGACTATAAATGTGGCATTTAATTTACAAGAGGGACCCAAAACAATGAGAGGATCTGAGTAACAAGGGATTCATTCCACATTCAACAAGTAGTTATCAAGCACTATTCCCAGGATGGAACAGATGAAAAACTGTTTACAGCTTTTTACATTACGATGTGGGCATCCTCCTTCCCACACCCCTACCCTTGGGAGGGTAAGAGAAAGATTTTTTTTAATCTTAAGGTAGGTAGGATAGTACAACGGAAATAACAGGGAACTTAAGAGTCAGATGACCTAAATTCAAATCCTAACTTGACTACTTAGTCTGTTTCCTCACCTGTAAAATACAGATGAAAATGATCACATGACTGTAAGAATCAAATGAGGTTAAAAAAAAACAAAAAAAGTATTCTTTAAGATCCTTTATGTAAAAGGAGGATCAAATTTGTTCTGCAAGACTTGAAAGGATATAACAAGGTTTCACCAAAACATAGACAGATTTTCACTCCATACAATTCAGGGCTTATCCAAAATGGAATAACACTAGAGGTGATCACACATGGGCTTACTGGTCTCTTGGCAAAAATCCAGAAAAACACACCACATAACATGTCCACAGCAGTCATAGAGAATAATATTTGCTCTGACCCTCTCTGGGGAAGAAGTAAAACAAATGGCTGTTAGGTATTAAATGTGCTATTTTAGTGCTTCTGTACACATGATGCAACTGAAAGATGACTGTTATACCCGGATCAGTCTGCTCAAGTCGCAGTTGTTCCATCAGAGGTTTGGTAGCAGAACTGAAGATGACAGTGTAACTGGCCACCACAAAGCGGTTTCAAAAATATTTTCCTTTTCTTTTGCTACTTGTAAACTCTGCTCATGTATGTTCAAATTTCATTAATTGCTATTCCTACAGCAAGGATATCTGACTAATACCCTTGCTATATGAATAGCAATTAATGAAATCTGACTAAGTAAGAAGGAAACACTGTTCACCACAGTATTAATTTAAAAAACAAATAATCACTAGCACATTCAAAAACATTCTATTCAGAAAAATTAAGTTCTAGAACTCTATATGGAAACCATACGTTGACTTTTCAAAAGAACTGGAAGATACAATATCGGCAACCTGTATTCATTCTTCCACTCATTCAATAAATAATATTATTCATCTACTATATACTAGTCATTTGCAATTGAAGGTTTTTTTGTCTCAGTAATTGAAGATTTTTAAATTAGATATATTCCATAGACTGCAAAAGAAAGTCTAACCTGGGTTCTGGCTATAAAAAGGTCCTCCGTTCATCTGATTCTGAAGGCTTGTTTGTGAAGTGATAGAAGGAGGGCGTCTATAGGGCAAGGAGCCCCCTATTGTTGGGGGCGTATGGCGAGCGGCAGGTCTATTCATGCTGTAAAACTGAACAGGATGACCTGGAAAAGAGACAGAACATACACCTGTCATTAAAATTATCTCAGACAATAAAACACTTTAGGTACAATGCCTGAATCTCACCAAGATTATTAAAAAATAAAAATGTTTAGTTAATTTAACTGCTGTCTGACAAATATTAATGCAAAGGGACAAGTTACTGCTCAGTTGACAGTATATCAAAGTGCAAAAAATAGGAAAGTAGGTAAATAAAACTATGGTTAGGTTTGGAAAAGCTATATCTAAATACATTACTAATTAATATTGTGAGTTTATTAAATTAGTAATTTGACAGGGTTTCACAATCATCACAATTAAAATTTATGGCTCACTTCCTCCGCAAACACCAACAATTAAACACCGAAAACTAAGCTCAAAAAAGTAAGAATAACATTTAGGAAAGCAAAAGAAAAAATGACACACAGTCTTATTCCAAAATAATAGTAAATTTAAAGTAGCAAACCAATTTATTTAAAGGAAATCATAAAATATTTCAGCAAAAGGTCATGTGACATAATTCTGAATCACATTTTTCAATCAAAAATATCCTTCTCTAAAGTTATTTTGTCTCAGAGTTTAGAAAACTTACAGTTATGAAAAAAAGCTAAGATACAAAAATTGTATTAAAAATATCTAATTTTAGTATCATCCTGGAACTTGTTCATATTTATCAGCAATTTCACTACATTTTGCTCAGAGTACTTCAACAACTAATGCAAACGGAAGACACTCTTCCTAATCCATCCAACCGTCTAATGCAATCAAGTTCTTAAATTTTATCTTGATTCCACTCCAACTTAAAATCATTAGCTAAGTGCCTGCTATACAGACAGATCAAGTACTCTCTCAAGTGGAGCACCCATGGGAGAGCAGGGCAAGAGAAGAGAAGAAGGGAGGGGAGGAGAGAAGAATGAGGGAGAGAGGAGGAGGCAAGAGAAAGGAGAGGGAATGAAAGGTGGAAGGGAGGGGAAAGGAAAGAAGACATGAGGGAAGAAGGGAGGGGAAGAGGCGATAAGAGAAAAGGCCGACAATTCATCTTTTCCATGACTGTCAAATGGTTTCACATGCCTAAAACTGATCTACAGGAGCTATAAAATCAATCAAACTTGGATTCATATGGATACTCATATAAAGAATGTTATTAAAGCACTCAAGAGCTGCTACAGCATTTACTCTCTATATATACGACAGTATCAAAACCTAAAACTCAATTCTGTTGTATAAAAATCTTGAGTAGTCAAGCTTAAACATAATCCACTGTCAAGTTTACATAGCCATGGTAAAAATGTAAAAGCATGTAAACTAATAAACAACTATAAGAAGGTATATTCTGTCATTTGAATCACCAGATACACAATACTGGCATTTTAGGAATCAATCTGCAACATCTTAAACCTAGAATCACTGAGTTAAAAACTCTGAAAACACCATTAGGAATTTTATATAGTTAGATCCAGCCTAAAATTTCCCATGTTATAAGCCCTCAGTGATCCAAAGACATTACATAATAAAGATTCTATTCAAACCATTAACAAGGGCATTTATTCTACTTTGAGTTGAAAAACAAAACTATAGTTTAATTACCACAGCCCTAACTATAAAAACCTAAAACTAAAAACTTCTAGAAGAAAATAAGACAAAGCTCTTTTTGACCTTATATAAAGAGTTTGTAAACACAACATCAAAAAGCACAATGCACAAAAGGAAAAACAGCAATGAGCTGGACTTCATCAAAATAAAGAACTTCTGCTCTTTAAAAGACACCATTAATGAAAAGGTAAGTCACAGAATGGAAGAAAATATCTGCGAATCACAAAATTAATCAGACATATTCAGAATATATAAGAATTTAATGAGAAAACAAACAATTACAAAGGTGGGAGGGGAGCAAAAACATTTGAACAGACATTTTGCCAAAAAAGATAAACAGATGGCAAATTGAGCACATGAAAAGATGTTCTACATCATCATTCACTGGGGAAATGTCAATCAAAACCACCCGAGAAACTACTATACACCTATTAGGATGGCTGAATTAAAAAAAAAAAAATATATATATATATATATATATATATATATATATGTAATGCCAATTACACAGCCTGCCAGGCTCCTCTGTCCATGGAACTCTCCAGGCAAGAATACTGGAGTCAGCAGCCATTCCCTTCTCCAGGGGAGTCCCTGACCCAGGGATGAACCCAGGGCTCCTGCACTACAGGCAGATTCTTTACTATCTGAGCCACCAGGGAGGCCACTATGGAAGTACCCTGTACCTACAAGCATGCAGAGTGAATGGAAGTCTTACACACTGCTGGTGGATGTGCAAAACTATACAGTCACCTCGGAAAACAGCTATCCAATTTTTTATAAAGTTAAGCATTCATTTACCATACAACCCAGTAATCCTACTCCCTAAGTTATTTACCCAAATGAAATGAAAGCCTGTGCTCACACAAAAGTCTGTGTGCGAATATATTTGGCAATTTTATTCATAATCACCCAAAACTGTAAATAATCCAAATGTCCCTCAGTTGGGAAAAGGATAAACAAACTGGTAAATCCATTCAATAGAACACTACTCAGTAATAAAAAAGGAACAAAATAACAAAACATGTAATAATGGATACATCTCAAATGCACTGTGCCAAAAAGCCAGACTCAAAAGATTACATTACGAATGCTTCCATTTATGATATTACTATAAAGGCAAAACTTTAGGGGACGGGGGAAACAGACACAGAGCTTGCCAGGGGCAAAGAGTGAAATGAGGGAAATGGAAGCACTGACTGCAAAGCGGGCAGGAGGGATCTGGGGACGGCAGGGCTGCTGTGCACCTCCACTGCAGCTGTGCCTGTATCCCTGTCTGCATTTGTCAAAACTCAAAGAAGTCACTAGAAAGGGTGAACTCCACTGTATATAAATTATACCTTAATAAAGAGAAAAAAGTATCTGGAGGTTCAAAAACAGTACATTAAAGAGACTATATAAATTAAGGCATTAATTACGCTTTTTGTTTAAAAAAAAAAAGCTTATTGTTCACTCATATAACAGATATTGACTCAGTGCAGACTAGGAACCAGCACCTGTTATTAAAATTATAATGCTGACTCTAGGTGGAGATGATTTGTCCTTTCTAGGCCTACAGCAGATTTCAAGATGTATTCCTTACTCCATTGATGTACGAGCATGACAGGACTTTTACATTTAACTAGCTATAGTGGCCTAACAGAGCTGTATGTAAATCAAAAGAACAGCCCAGGTTTAAATACCCCCAGTACAGAATGCTTTTCTTAAAATGGGTTGGTACAGAAACTAAGCCATAATACACCATCCAAAATGGGTGAATTAAAAGGAATTTTTAAAAATGTCTTTTAAAACATTAAACACCTAGATACAGCAGCAGCACGATGGACTTAATTAACTGGGCTTCCCCGGGGCTTCTGTGAAGAATCCACCTGCCAATGCTGGAGGACGTGGGTTCAACCCCTGCTTAGGAAGACGCCCTGGAGAAGGAAGTGGCAGCCCGCTCCAGTATTCTTGTCTGGGAAATCCCATGGACAGAGGAACCTGGCAGGGCTACAGTCCACACCAAAGAGTCAGACACAGCTGAACTACTAAGCACACGCACAGTAG
>SJYQ01020869.1:9009-19528 GCA_006410935.1 Redunca redunca
TTTCCCTTTTTTTGGGGGGGGGTGGGGTGGGGTGGGGTGCGGGGCTTTAGTTTCTCTTTCTTATTCTCTCTGCTGACCTTCATTTACCAGGCTACTTACACTCTCTTGACCCTTCGCTCTTGCTGGCAGTCATGCTCAGTCATTAAGGCGTGACCCCTCCAGTATCAAGGAAAAGTCATCTGATGATCTATTTTCTGCAGATATACTACCTTCATGGACATCATGAAAAATGGACTCAATAAATGGAATTCAAATGTCTGAGTTTCAAAGGAAGTTCCACTTAGGTGAAAGAGATGCTTAGTTGAAAACAAGCAACTCAGTCATTGAGGAGATTGACATTCTGTTTGAGCATGAGATTAGCACCTTGAATAGTTAAGTAAGTACTATGTCCATAGAGCTTTTCACATTGCTATGCCATAGTGTTAACATGTATTACTGGCAGAAAAAAAAAAGCTTCATGAGAAATTCACTTTTGGAAATTTTGACTTTTTTAGTTTATCCCCACATAATTATTCTGATTATTCAATGAGACAGAGAGTTATGGGACCTGGGTATAGATGATAAAGATCAAGGGCTATTTTTATGTGGAAATAAGATTCCAGGGGAATAGATGGATAATAATAATGTAAAATAAGCAGAGTGACAATATACAGCCTTGATGTACTACCTTTCCTATTTGGAACCAGTCTGTTGTTCCGTGTCCAGTTTTAACTGTTGCTTCCTGACCTACATATAGGTTTCTCAAGAGGCAGATTAGGTGGTCTGGTATTCCCATCTCTTTCAGAATTTTCCACAGTTTATTGTGATCCATACAGTCAAAGGATTTGGCATAGTCAACAAAGCAGAAATAGATGTTTTTCTGGAACTCTCTTGCTTTTTTCATGATCCAGTGGATGTTGGCAATTTGAGCTCTGGTTCCTCTGCCATTTCTAAAACAAGCTTGAACATCAGGAATTTCACGGTTCACATATTGCTGAAGCCTGGCTTGGAAAATTTTGAACATTACTTTGCTAGCGTGTGAGGTGAGCGCAATTGTGCAGTAGTTTGAGCCTTCCTTGAATTTGCCTTTCTTTGGGTTTGGAATGAAAACTGACCTTTTCCAGTCCTGTGGCCACTGCTGAGGTTTCCAAATTTGCTGGCATGTTAAGTGCAGCACTTTCACAGCATCATCTTTCAGGATTTGAAATAGCTCAACTGGAATTCCATCACCTCCACTAGCTTTGTTTGTAGTGATGCTTTCTTTTTTTTTTAATTTTTATTTTTACTATATTTTACTTCACAATACTGTATTTGTTTTGCCATACGTTGACATGAATCCACCACGGGTGTACATGGGTTCCCAATCCTGAACTCCCCTCCCACCTCCCACCCCATATCATCTCTCTGGATCATCCCCGTGCACCAGCCCCAAGCATCCCGAATTGCCAGTCTATGTTTGATGTAGTGATGCTTTCTAAGGCCCACTTGACTTCACACCCCAGGATGTCTGGCTCTAGGTGAGTGATCACACCATCATGATTATCTGGGTCGTGAATCTTTTTTGTACTGGAAAAATCACACTGGAATCAAGATTTCTGGGAGAAATATCAATAACCTAAGATATGCAGATGACACCACCCTTATGGCAGAAAGTGAAGAGGAACTAAAAATCCTCTTGATGAAAGTGAAAGAAGAGAGTGAAAAAGTTGGTTTAAAGCTCACCATTCAGAAAACTAAGATCATGACATCCGGTCCCATCACTTCATGAGAAATAGATGGGGAAACAGTGGAAACAGTGGTAGACTTTCTTTTTGGGGGCTCCAAAATCACTGCAGATGGTGATTGCAGCCATGAAATTAAAAGACGCTTACTCCTTGGAAGGAAAGTTATGACCAACCTAGATAGCATATTCAAAAGCAGAGACATTACTTTGCCAACAAAAGCCCATCTGGTCAAGGCTATGGTTTGTCCAATAGTCATGTATGGATATGAGAGTGGGACTGTGAAGAAAGCTGAGCACCGAAGAACTGATGCTTTTGAGCTGTTTTGCTGGAGAAGACTCTTGAGAGTCTCTTGGTCTGCAATGGGATCCAACCAGTCCATTCTAAAGTAGATCAGTCCTGGGTGTTCTTTGGAAGGAATGACGCTGAAACTGAAACTCCAGTATTTTGGCCACCTCATGTGATGTGTTGACTCATTGTAAAAGACTCTGATCCTGGGAGGGATTGGGGGCAGGAGGAGAAGGGGACGACCGAGGATGAGATGGCTGGATGGCATCACTGACTCGATGGACGTGAATTTGAGTGAACTCTGGGAGTTGGTGATGGACAGGGAGGCCTGGTGTGCTGCAATTCATGAGGTTGCAAAGAGTTGGACACAACTCAGTGACTGAACTGAACTAAATAATGTAAAAATAAATGAAAAATATAATATTGTTAGTAACAGGTAAGATGAAAAATATTTTTAAAGATTGTGATAAGTTAAGACTAGCTGGATATAGATCTGTGTTGTTTGCAGCAGAGTTTCGGTTTGGTCTGAGTTTATATAAACATATTATGCCCCTTTTATTTATTTATTTTTTCTAATGTGTATGTTAAATGTAGGCACTATCTCTCACCACAAGATAAAAATAATTTCTTTTGGGGTGAACATTTCTTACTGTTTTTATACATAATGCACAGATACCCATAAATGCATACATAGATAGTATATTTGTGGCATTGCTATTTTAAATGAGGAGGTAGTTAAGAGAATAGAATTTCCAAGAAAGGAAATTTAAGGGACAACAGTGAAAAAAAATTGGAGAATACTGTCTTAACTTGAGTCTAAACCTTTAGGTAAGAGCATGGATTAACTTTAGAATGCTAGCAAAGCTCATCCAAACACAGAGGTTGGGACATCACCAGTGATGATCGTATTCAGTAAAACTGAACATCTGTCCTCAGACTTCCCTGTAGCATGTGTTCAGCTACATTAATGAAACAGTTTTAATTCATGAAGTGTGTTGTAAATGCAGGATACTGATTTTTATTTATTTTATTTACTATTAAAGGTAGAAAAAGAATGAAGACTATAACCCTGAGCATTTCTAATCTGAAACATGTTTTTTGAGAATACTAATTGCTATGTAGTAAGAAAGAATTTAGTTCTTAGTTTTATGCTTGAGGAACATTTTAAAATCCTTTGCAACATCAACTCTTCTGAGGGTAGATATGACACAATGGTATTAACTGTCTTGAGAAATGTAAAGATCACCAGATTAGGAGACAGAAATATTTAACTCTGAAAAATAGGGAAGAAGGGATGCAGGGCTGGTGCTGGCCATCTGCTGGGTGGGTCCCAAATCCGCTATGGGCTCAAGGTGTCCTAAGATAGTCAGCCCGATGGTAGGTGGGTGGGCTGTGTCCTTGCCCAGCTAGCTGCTTGGTCTGGAGTTTTTCAAGACTGATGCCACCTAGGTGGTGATTGGGGCTGGGTTCCACCACTGAAACTCTAGGTGAGGGTTACAATACGATGCTTGTCAGCACCATGTCCTTGTCATGGGATAGCTGGCTAAAATGTTTGTTACTAGTATTTATGTTTCAAGATGAATTGTAATTTTTTGCCACCTGTCTGGGGGGCTCTGCCCAATATCAGCAAGCTGTCTGACTCAGGTTCCTCCTAGTTCTATTTCTTCTTGTATGTGATTTTGTGTGTGGCCTGCAAGAAATCTTTGCTTTCTACAGGCCTTTGGTTCTCTGAAAAAGAATCCTCATTGTCTTTCAAAGTCCTACAATTTAGGGGATGTTTAGTCTTCCCCTGTGGTACAGATGGTAAAGAATATGCCTGCAATACAGGAGACCCAGATTTGATCCCTGGGTCAGGAAGCTCCCCTGGAGAAGGAAAAGGCCACCCACTCCAGTATTCTTGCCTGGAGAATCCCATGGCCAGAGTAGCCTGGTGGGTTATGGTCCATAGGGTCGCAAAGAGTTGGACACAACTGAGCAAATAACAGTTTCATTTTTTTCACTTTCCAAGTGTAGGAACACTGGGCTGAGTAGCACTATGTTGGGCTCAGATGCATATGCTCCTTTGGGAGAAGCTCTACAACTGGATTGCCCCCCTTAGGTGTGTTGCCTGCCTGAGGTATGAGACTTGACTCTACTCTGTATACCCAAGTCCTATTGGTCTTTGTGTACTTCCTGCTTTATGCTTTTAGTAATAGAATACCTCCTAGTCTTCAGGTTGTTCTCATCAACAGTGGCGTCAAAAATAGTTGCTATTTTAGGGTTTCTATGGGAGGACATGAATTCAGTGTCTTTCTATTCCACCATTACAGCCACTTCAACNTTGTAAGAGTGCTTCTAATGGAAGCCACTTTCTATCTTTTGGATCTCATCTGAAGCACAACTTTTAGGTTTGGCCATGATTGATTACATTGTTCATGGTAGAATGGATGCCTCTTATTTCTATCACAGTACTCCATGTCTAGTCTTAGAAACACTGAAAAAGATATGCTTATTAAAAAAAAAAACAAACACAGTGTGAGGGTTGCAAGTGTTATTTGGAGCATAATGAGGCCTTCAGCCCGAGAGACAGCACCTCAGATAGCTGAGAAGCTGCTCCAAAAAGATTGGTAGGGAAGGTCATTATACATGTAATTTAGGTGAAAGGGAGTTCATGCAATTGAGCATGTATTTTTGTAGAAGGTTTTTGCTAGTCACAAGGACCAGATCTCACCATGAAGGAACTTAGTGTTTTTCTAGATATGAGGAAAATTTGACTCATAAAATCACTTCCTGAAAGTATCTAACCATCTGAAAACCTATTCTTGCTGGGAGCCAGCGTGAGGAACTCCGCTCATGGCAAAGGTCATGAGGAAGGAGGCTTCGGCATAAGCAAAGGCGGGATTGAGCCTCATGAAACCTCCTGTTCCTGAGCATCTACCCCCAAAGCCAGAGTCTGATTTATGCTCTCACCTACACTTCTGACTTTACGGGGGTCTCTCCCCCATCACCATTTCTCTCGGAGAAGGAGTTAACTTGCAGCTCCAGCTAATAAAAATTCCTGGGTGTGACAAGAGTGTTTCAACTTACAAACTGCTTTGAAGCTTCTCTAGCCTACCTGAACAGGTTCATCTGGCCACATGTGATTGTTTACAGCCTCCCAACCGTGAGAGGCATGAGATGCTTTAAAACTTTCTATATACAGATTCTCTTGAGAAGTTACAAAATTATTATTATAGTATTAGTGGGTTGATCAGAAATTATATTGGTGAAGGGTTTCTCATTTGTTGAGCCAATATTTGCTGCTAAGTCTCCATATTCCCTGCCATTATAATGAATATAACTAGCACATAGGAAAAAATAAGTATTAACCTTTAAGATTAATCATGTTAAACCTTAGGCTAAGTAAATTCCTTTCTTGATTGTAACCCACTACTCCTTCACCCTATAGGAATGCAACTTTATTTGGAGGGTGGCACCTAGTTTAAGAAAAAATCACCTCTGGGAAAAATAAGTTTTCTGGTTGACTGACCATTATCAGAAAGGGCCATAAAATGTCAGCAGGCCTCATGGCCAGAAGCTGATGTAAAACCCATAAGACCTTTGTATACATTTATATGAAGCACCTGATTTTGACAAGGGTCAGGTCTGCTGACCCCTGCGTGACTCTGTATTCATCCCTATGTATAACAAAAAGTATATAAGCAAACCTGAAAAATAAAGAAATGGGATCAGTTTTTGGAAATACTGATTCCCCCGTGTCATTCTTTCCCCTTCTGGCTGAATTCCCATCTGGCACATGGGTACTCACCAAGCCTGCTAATTTTTCCTGGGCTTCTAAGATCAGACCAGGGAGGCCTCAGTGCCTCCTCTCCTTTGGGAGAAAGGAAAGACGCCTGTGGCCTATGTAGATGGTGATTGGTATTCCACGTAAACTAAGTTATTCAGCCTCTTTTTCTCCACTAATTTTCCTACTACACTATCCTTTTCTAATCTCTCTTTATACTTTTAACTAAATAAGTTTTTTCTTAGGACGCCTACTCCGTCTCCCCTTTGAATTACCTTGGATCCACCGGGGCTGGACCCCGGCATAGTCTCAGTTTTCTCCTGAGAACAGAGAGCCTCACTCTCCACCCTGAACTCCCCTCAGAGTGTGTCGAGGGCAGCAGCACATGATTTAATCCTTGTGGAGGTACAAGACAAGTGATCACCACAAGTACCAATTTGTAGTTGATAAGACTGCAACTACTTTAAAATTAAGCTGTCTCCTTTTTTGTCAAATCTATTATAATAATATGAAATCCCTGCAAGGGGAAACTTTTATATGATTTCACCCATTTATTAACTGCAATGACCTCACACATAACATGGTGTGTGTGAGATTTAGTCAGTAAGTCGTGTCTGACAACTTGTGACCCCATGGAATCTAGCCTGCCAGGCTCCTCTGTCCATAGGTTTTTCCAGGCTCCTTTTCCAGGGTATCTTTCCAACCCAGGGATTGAACCTGGGTCTCCTGCATTGCAGGCAAATTCTTTATCCGCTGATCTACCAGGGAAGCCCCACCCGTAGCATAGTTTATGTACTAAAATAGACACACTAAATTCAATTTAATAATTGGTTACACACTTATATATCAATCTGAACTGATGGCAAATGTTTATATACTCAATGAAACACCAATGCAGAATGAATTGAGTATTGAAGAAAAAGAAAAAAAAAAAGGCTTCCCTAGTGGCTCAGATGGTAAAGAATCTGCCTGCAATGAGAGAGACCTGGGTTTGATTCCTGGATTGAGAAGATCCCCTGGAGGAGAGGATGGCAACCCACTCCAGTATCCTTGCCTGGAGAATCCCCATGTACAAAGGAACTTGGCAAGCAGCAGTCCATGGGGTCACAAAGAGTCAGACATGACTGAGAGACTAAGCATGCAGACAAAAAGAAAGAAAACCTTGCTATGGTAAGTGGGAAAATACATGCTAAATTATTCTCCAATGGGGGGAAAAATGTTCAGGCTGATATTTTGCTGTTGATGTCAGTAATCTGAAAATGTAACCATTTTATTTTTACCCTTGTCACATTTTTTAACATCAATGAGTGATGTGGTTTGTATTATCTTTACATACAGATTTATTTTTAAAATTTAGTTTAAAGTTTTAATTAAGAAAGAATCAGTCTTAAACATATTACAGTTGGTTCTATGAGTTAATGTTAAATATTGTAAATAAATTTCCAGGGACCTTCAACTCTATTGGGAAAAAAGATGATATCCTTTTAAGAACTGATATAAATTTTTAAGTAGGTCTTTTGTGAGGCTTAAAGCAGACATAGAAAGAAGACAGCACAAGAATATCTCTCAAAATCTCAAATCAACTTGTATACTCCAATATGAGAGGATGAGAGGGACTAAAGAAATGAAGGATATTTTCTATTTTAAAGTTAGTAGGAGAAGAAATTACTTGAGATAAATTTCCCTTAGAAATGGCTGGTTTCTTAGTATGGAAAAACAGGATTGGCTGGCCTTTCCAATAAATTCTGTTAACGTGATATGTATTTTTTTTTTCTCTTGTGCACTGTGGAATTTCTTTTTAATTATCTATAGTTTAAATAAAAACAGTTTTTGAATAATCAGAAAACTCTTCGGAGAAAATGCACAGATAGTTGAATGAAATAAAATACTTTTTAAAGTAGTAAAGCACCTTTCAACTTCTAGATGAAAGAATTCTAAGATTTATGAATAACTTAAAAAAGTCTTTCTTCAGACTGTGAACAAGCTTCCACAAGGTAAGACTAACGTGAATCAGTCTTCACAGTTGTATAACTTTCGTTATTAGTTAAGGAATTAAATTGTTTCAAAAGAAAACAGATGCAAATTCTAGCTTTATTACTGGGTCCAGCCCCCGTGGATCCAGGGTAATTCGAAGTGGGGGTGGTGTGGCGAGGAAAAACTTATTTATCCAGAAATATAAAGAGAGATTAGGAAAAAATAGTGTAGTAGGAAAATTTAGTGGATAAAAGAGGCTGAATAACTTGGTTTATGTGGAGAACAAATAAAGTTCCAGACAAGGAACTTGCACCATCTACGTTGGGCCACTGGCACCCATTTGAATAGGGGAGGGTGCCCCGCCTTGGTCTCCCTCTCTCATGGATCTTAGAAGCTGGGGCAAGTAAGTAGACATGGTGAGCCTCCACTCCCCAGATGGGAATTCAGCCAGAAAATAGAGTAAAGAAGACACGGGGGAAACCAATCTTTCCAGTGACTGGCCCATCCTCTATAGTCCGGAAAGGCCTTATATATTTTCGATTTTACATAGAGATCAATGGATAATACAAAATTATGCAGTGTCAACAGCCCTGACTCTTATTGAGACCAGGCTCTCTCTCTGCATACCTAGTTGTATACATAAGCCTCAGGTGATTTACATCATCTTCCAGTCAGAAGGCCAATTAACATTTTACAGCCCTTTTCTGATAAGGGTAATAGTGTTGTTCTCTCCAAAGTCTGGTGCCACTCTCAGAAAGCACTAAAAAATGTTACATTCTTACATAGCAAGGATACAACATTTTATCACAAGAAAGTGGAGTACAGTGATTTATAACAAAGAGAAAATTATTAACTCAAAAGTCTAGTATTGATAACATCAAAACTACTACATTCCTATTTCTGCATCCTGATTACATTGATTAATATCCTCCCAGGTGCCTAAAAGATAAAGGATATGGAGGCCTGGTGGAAAACATTAACTCAACAAACTCTTCACCAAACTAATTCTTAGCTCCAAAGGCTCTATATCTTTAAGATGTTTTAAGCTTCGTGCCTCTCACGGTTGGGGGCTGTAAACAATCCACAAATAGTAAAGTCAGGCAGAGCAGTCAGATAAGTTAGAAAGCCATTAAAGGGGTTTAAGCCGAGACATTCTTTTCATATGCAGGAGACTGTTAACTGGAGCCCTAAGTTAATTCCTTTTAGAGGCAGAAGAGTGGAAAGCACAGTACAATAAGGCAGGCAGACTCTGGTTTGGGGGGGGTAGATGTTCAGGAAAACCCAGGGGGAACCCCTGAAGCCTGACTCGCCTTGCCCATCAAGCCTCTCCGCATGACCTTGTCATGGGTGGGATCTCCCGTGCTGGCTCCCAGCATTTTATCACTTAAAAATTTGTGACCTTATTGAAATTAATGAGATGTTCTGAATCTTAGTTTCTTTGAATGGAAAATGGGGATTCCCATTCTTGTTACTGTGAATGTTAAAAGTGATACATGAAACCGTGAGTATATGACTGGAATCCACAGTAGGAGTTTTGAGCAATGCAGGGATATAACGGAACAAGAATTAAAGGAAACCATTGGACTGCTTTAGGATAACAAGTTGTCAGAAGCCAGAATTTTCATGTACATACTTGGAGGAGGCTGCCAAAGGAACCAGGAAGGAAATGGGGTAGGGACGATCAAATCTATGATACATTTTGAAAGCAGAGACAACAAGCTTTGCTAAGGGTATGGATAATTCATGGGAGATCAATGAGTAAATAACACAGTGAGATTTCTTGTCTGAGCAGTGACATTGAACAAATGCAGTACCATTTAATGAGATGGGGAACACCTTTATACTGTGGAATATTTTAAATTATGTATCTAAATTGATGCCCAGCTGCAGATGTCCAAAACTGGAGATGCTGCTGCTGCTGCTTCTAAGTCACTTCAGTCGTGTCTGACTCTGTGCGACCCCATAGATGGCAGCCAACCAGGCTCCCGCAACCCTGGGATTCTCCAGGAAAGAATACTGGAGTGAGTTGCCACTTCCTTCTCCAGTGCATGAGAGTGAAAATAAAAAGGAAGTCGCTCAGTCGTGTCTAATGCCTAGCAAGCCCATGGATTGCAGCCCACCAGGCTCCTCCATCCATGGGATTTTCCAGGCAATAGTAGTGGAGTGGGTTGCCATCGCCTTCTCTGAAAATTGGAGATATTGCATACAAAAATTTGAAAATTATTATAGAGGTGAGAACAACATTGGGCTGCATCAGTATTTATTAGTCAGGAAATGGGAACATCAAACTAAAGATTTTCAGAAAGAAGTCTCAGTGAGTTCTGAGATAATCCAGGGCAGTGATCTTCTAAATTCATAGATTGATCTTTCCGCACTGAATATGTAATTTAGTTTAAGTGGTTCTCAGGTATTACTGGCTTTCTTCTTGGCTCAGATGATAAAGAATCCTTCTGTTAGTTCAGGAAATCTGTTGTTTTTTCTTGGGTTAGGAAGATGCCCTGGAGCAGGAAATAACAACCCACTCCAGTATTCTTTCCTGGGAAATTCATTGAACAGAGGAGCTTTGAGGCCTACAGTTCATAAGGCTGCAAAGAGTTGGACTTGACTGAGCAGCTAACACACACGCGCACGCGCACACACACACACATGCATGTATTACACCCTTTGTGACTTTATAAATTGTGTAACCTTTTCATGGAATTCCTTTGTCATCTTTTCTTGTTCTATCAATTTTACCTTAAAACTCAACTAAAGTGTTGCTTATTTTTTTGAAGACTTCTCTGATTCTGTCAAC
>SJYQ01020919.1:3992-28294 GCA_006410935.1 Redunca redunca
AGAAAATTAGTTAAAGGAAATAAATTATGGATTTTGATTATGAATTCTACATCTGATTTTAAGAAATCAGTGAAAACTTCCAAACATGAAGTAATTTTAATTCTTCTAAAAATATATATTTAATATCTCATAGAGCAATGTTCATATAAAGAAAAGTCTTATAAAATAGTGGACTCACCATTAATTTAAAAGCAAATTTAGTCAAGTACCTCTATTTTGACAGTAGAGACACTAGAGATTTTCCATATGTAAAAAATGAAATTTCAAAGCTAAATTAAAACCTTATTACTCTTTCCAAGTGTCATAGTAGAAAACAAAATGAAATATGTCAAACCATTTTTGAAACTCTCTTGCGATTATATGGCAGCTGCAACTAATATCAATGTGCTTCTTTATAGTATCACATTCTTGAAATTCTGAGTATTTTTCTTATGGATATTACTAACTGCTCACCTTTCTAATGAACACATTTTAAAATGGGCATATGCATATGGTAACTGCATTTTTCTTCATCCTGAAATTTAGGATTTGCTAATTTTGCAGAACATAATATAGAGTGAGTTCTGCCTTTTGAAGGGATTTTAAAATGTATATTTATTGCTTTGAAATGGCTTTATGTGTGTCATCTTTTAATTAGATTGGCAACTTTTCCTGAAGAAGTCTATGTGAAAATGTGTGTCAACAAGCAGAATCATAGAAAGTGGGGATAACAGGGTCCTTAGAAAACAACAAACTCAAAATTTTATATACCAATGAGAAATATGAAGAATTATATTATTTACCAAATTTCACATATTTAAGAAATAGCAGATCACGACTAGAGCCCAATGTCAAGCCCATCAATTTCTCCATACTACTGCATACCCTGCCTAGTATTTATTATGCTGCTTCATACTATACTGGTGCAAATTGTTTTGTTTTTTCCTTAAAGAACATGAACACTAGTAGACAACTGAACCTGGCCTAACCTACATAGTACTTGCAAAAAATTTAAATTTTTAATGAGTCAGTAACGAATTATATTGCTAGCATTTTGATTTACAGTATGGAATGACTTACATATTCCACTTACAGTGGAATATGACAGGCATAAGTATTAATTTATGTAACTAAACTAATTTTACTATAAACCTGATAGAATATTAAATGAACTGAAATGAACAGTTTTTGAAAGAAGTTACACATAAATCCTGTGTAGGATTTATGTGAAAGAAGAACTACTAATCAGGGACTTTCAGTTCAGTTCAGTTCAGTTCAGTACTCAGTTGTGTCCGACTCTTTGCGACCCCATGAATCAAAGCACTCCAGGCCTCCCTGTCCATCACTAACTCCTGGAGTTCACCCAAACTCATGTGCATTGATTCAGTGATGCCATCCAGTCATCTCATCCTCTGTCGTCCCCTTCTCCTCCTGCCCCCAATCCCACCCAGCATCAGGGTCTTTTCCAATGAATAAACCTTTGCATGAGGTGTCCAAGTATTGGAGTTTCAGCCTCAGAATTAGTCCTTCCAATGAACACCCAGGACTGATCTCCTCTAGAATGGACTGGTGGGATCTCCTTGCAGTCCAAGGGATCTCAAGAGTCTTCTCCAACACCACAGTTCAAACGCATCAATTCTTCGGTGCTCAGCTTTCTTCACAGTCCAACTCTCATATACATACATGACCACTGGAAAAACCATAGCCTTGACTAGACAGACCATAGTTGGCAAAGTAATATCTCTGCTTTTTAATATGCTATCCAGGTTGGTAATAACTTTCCTTCCAAGGAGTAAGTGTCTTTTAATTTCATGGCTGCCGTCACCGTCTGCAGTGGTTTTGGAGTCCAAAAAAATAAAGTCTGACACAGTTTCCACTGTTTGCCCACCTATTTCCCATGAAATGATGGGACCAGATGTCATGATCTTAGTTTTCAGAATATTGAACTCTAAGCCAACTTTTCACTCTTCTCCTTCACTTTCATCAAGAGGTTTTTAGTTCCTCTTCACTTTCTACCATAAAGATGGTGTCATCTGCATATCTGAGGTTATTGATATTTCTTCCAGCAATCTTGATTCCAACTTGTGCTTCTGCCAGACCAGCGTTTCTCATGATGTACTCTGCATAGAAGTTAAATAAGCAGGGTGACATTATACAGCCTTGACGTACTCCTTTTCCTATTTGGAACCAGTCTGTTGGCCCATGTCCAGTTCTAACTGTTGCTTCCTGACCTGCATATAGGTTTCTCAAGAGGCAGGTCAGGTGATCTGGTATTCCCATCTCTTTCAGAATTTTCCACAGTTTATTGTGATCTACACAGTCAAAGGCTTTGGCATAGTCAATAAAGCAGAAATAGATGTTTTTCTGGAACTCTCTTGCTTTTTCCATGATCCAGCAGGTGTTGGCAATTTGATCTCTGGTTCCTCTGCCTTTTCTAAAACCAGCTTGAACATCTGGAAGTTCATGATTCACGTATTACTGAAGTCTGACTTGGAGAATTTTGAGCATTACTTTACTAGCATGTGAGATGATTGCAATTGTGCAGTAGTTTGAGCATTCTTTAGCATTGTCTTTTCTTTGGGATTGGAATGAAAACTGACCTTTTCCAGTCCTGTGACCACTGCTGAGTTTTCCAAATGTGCTGGCATAGTGAGTGCAGCATTTTCACAGCATCATCTTTCAGGATTTGAAAGAGCTCAACTAATTCCATCACCTCCACTAGCTTTGTTCGTAGTGATGCTTTCTAAGGCCCACTTGACTTCACATTCCAGGATGTCTGGCTCTAGGTGAGTGATCATACCATCGTGATTATCTGGGTCATGAAGATCTTTTTTGTATAGTTCTTCTTTGTATTCCTGCCACCCCTTCTTAATATCTTCTGCTTCTGTTAGGTCAATACATTTTCTGTCCTTTTTCGAGCCCATCTTTGCACGAAATGTTCTCTTGGTATCTCTAATTTTCTTTAAGAGATCTCTAGTCTTTCCCATTCTGTTGTTTTCCTCTATTTCTTTGCATTGATCACTGAGGAAGGCTTTCTTATCTCTCCTTGCTATTCTTTGGAACTCTGCATTCAAATGCTTATATCTTTCCTTTTCTCCTTTGCTTTTTGCTTCTCTTCTTTTCACACCTATTTGCAAGTCCTCCCCAGACAGCCATTTTGCTTTTTTGCATTCCTTTTCCATGTGATGGTCTTGATCCCTGTCTCCTATACAATATCAGGACAAGCTATAGTCCCCTAAACCCTGTGCATACTACTTCTCCACACTGAGGCTGCTACTTACTGTTCATAATTACTGCCTTGATTTCATGACCTTAGTCTAGAGAGGACATTGATTAGTGTGCATAATTTTAATACATCAGTCTTCTACTTCTCCCAGCTGAAGCAATAGGTGATGATAGCTGATACTTATAAGACAGTTCATTATGTTATAATTGAGATAACTTTAAACTATCCTAAATAAAGTATCTTAAATTAAATTTGTAACAATATTTAATAAAAAGAAAAAATCTACTCTGTTTAACTAAGCCAATGAGAATACACAAGTAACCTGGACTTTTACTGCATGAATATTAGAGTTANTTAACTGTTACTTCTCAACATTTTAAATGTGGTCCTGACAGCATAGTAACTTCTCATCTGTCATAAAATGGGTGTCTCCTTTTAACACTGAAAACTGTAATTTTATACAATTAGTATATATAAGTACTGATATTGTGACATACCTCTTGTTACTTAAAGTCTTTTTGACAATCTATTACTCTGGTTTTTTACAGATGAGTTTGCAAAACCATCCAGTGTCAGATAAATGATGTATTGTTGTACCAATGCTTGCTTTAAATTGTGGTTTTCTGGAAAAGAAATCAGCAGAAATATTTTAAACTTTTAAATTTGCAATGATAAATCCTTCTTGATATTCATTTTAAGCTGACACAGTATGGGGGAGAATGGAGGGAACATACCTAGAATGTCAAACTAGAAACAAGAAAGTGCATTGATAAATAAAAACACAAATACTGAATGTTCTGAGCTTATAGTTATACCCAAAATACTGTCCCAAAGATGATAGAATGATATAGAGTGAGAAAAGCAAATATGCTGAGGTAAGAAGCCTTGGCTTTCGATCGCAGATATTACTAACCAGGACTCTAAAGAAAACATTTAAAATCTCATCCTTTACTTACTTACCTTTAAAATGAACCGAATAAATAACTTAAGAAGTTTGTCAAAATGAGTAAATAAAATAATTAAAATTAACAAACAGTCTAAATTCTACATTTAGATTATTGATTTATTTATTCTTCTTAATTAAAATTTTCTAACATATTATTTTTTGTGTTGGAAAATGTAAGCTGTCTGTACTTTTATTATTGAAAGTTAGGAATTACATTCTAACAGCTAATATTGCCAAGAGGTGTAGCAGCCACTCATTTAGAATAGGGTAATAAATTATGAACCCAGAAATCTGTGTCTAGTGTTCAAACCCAGACAATTTGAGACATCTATGTATCATCTCTTAGTCTCTCTAAGTGAAGTACATTTAAAATCCTTATTTGTTGAGATGTTAAAAGGATTAGTACTTGTAAAACATTTAAAAATCCCTTCATTCTGTATAAAAATCATTGCACAAGTATTTTTCCCAAGCCACAATAAAGGATATGCATGGTCTCTTTGGTATTAAGTAAATGCTCTGGATATTCCATATTTGTTTAATTATAACAGCTAGCTGGTTAATATAAATTATATTTATTAAACGTTTCTTGATAGAGATTTCTATACCACAATATGAATAAAATTAGTATAATAAAACCAGGTTACAAGTGACAAAGTTCAATGCAGTTATTTACACAGTGATCTGAAAAAAAGTTTTCTTGGTATGTAATACTACAGGTATCTCTTTTTCCTGACCTGAATCTTTAGAACTAAAATTATAATATGCAATAACTTTAACTAGTTTGGAGGCTTTGATAACTACCAATGCATCCAGGAAAGCCCAGGTGGTGCAGTGGTAAAGAATGCATATGCCAAGGTAGGAGATACAACAGAAGTGGCCTGGGTCAGAAAGATCCCCTGAAGAGGGAAATGGCAGTCCACTCCAGCATTTTTGCCTGGAAAATCCATGGAGAGGGGAGCCTGATGGGTCCATGGAGTTGCAAAGAGTCGGATACAACTGAGCTCCATCCACACACTGGTACACCCATATATTTGATGACCCCTTTATACCCCTTTATTATTCACAGAAATCTTTGACTCCTTATAGTTAAAATATGAATCTATTAAACACAGATATAATGATGAAAATGATAAAGACATGAAGCTAAAAGAAACTCCATTTTAAAAAGTCAGAATGTGAGAAGGAACTACATAATTCTACAAATTGATTGTTGGAATCAATCAAAGAATCCCTAAGTTCCCTGAAGGAATAATAAGGAAATAAAATTATCAAGCTTATTTAGAGACATACATTTCATTTTACCTTTTAAAAAAGAAGGCAAAAACCGTGTACCTTAATGAGCTAGCAAGAATTAAACTGAACATCGTGAAAGCAGAAGAAAAATAGCTTCATTTCTCAAATCTGAACAGCTATCTCGATCTCTCTTCTGAGTGCAACATTGATGATTTCAAATGCACACGGAGAGAAGATTCATTAATCATTACTTGATTATGAACATAATTTCAAAGATAATCAGATTAGAAAGCACACATCTTCACACAAAACTAAGGTGCTATTAGAAGAATAATATTCAAATATTCAGATAGTGATCTGAAACAAAAGATACTAATATGAAAATTAAGATAACTTGGTTCTAATTTCATATCTTTTTAGTACCTTAGTGATCTTAGAAAATCCCTTTATGTTCCTTGACTCAGTCTTTTCATATGTATGTCAGGGATGATGCCAGTTATATCATCTAAATTTCTAGATTGGTATAATAATATAGTGATATAATGAAAAACCAAGTACCTAAAAATTAAGAGTACAATTGTATTTGATCTAACCATGACCATCCTTTATTGCCTGAGTGACACATCTCCAACTATGTTTGACAGCTTGTGATTGAAAAAGAAGCTGTTACTAACCACAGTTGTCCATACCTTACATTTGATTGCATTTGGGGTGGACAACTGACATAAAGGTAACAAAGGTACTGACTAGACATAAACCTACATGGAATGAAAATATCCCTAACCAATGGTTATGTATTTCTATATTTTAAATGGATAACCAACAAAAACCTACTGTATAGCACATAGAATGCTGTTAAATGTTATGTGGCAGCTTGACAGGAGAGGAATTTACAGGAGAATGGATACAATATACATATGGCTAGTCCCTTCCTTGTTCATGAAAACTATCACAATGTTGATAAGCTATATTCCAATATAAAATTAAGTGTAAAAATTAAAATAAAATGTTACTGAGTCTCAAGCTTGAAAAGCAAAAACAAACAAAAATATCTCTAACTGGTGATTCAGAGAAAACAATGAAGGATAGGGAGAATATAGTTATGTGGCTAAACTAGCAAATATTTTTCCCAGAGAATTGGTAACAATGCAGAAAATAATAAAAGTAATATGTAAATTTTAAAAATTAAATTNTGTATCTGTGGTTATACAAATCTTTAACCATAGGCAATTGTGTTAACTGGGTATACAGTTTCTAGATTTGGTACCTTCAGGACTGATGTTCAGGCATCAGGAAATTCACAAGACAGACAATAAGGAAGAGGGGATGGACATAAATTGAGAGAAGAAAAGGACAAGCTGGAATCCATAAACCTCAGCTGAAGCATACATGGATGAATGGAAACCTGTTTCAAATGTATTTACCTCAGTGTTTATGGTACAGAGGTACTACAGAAGCTGGTACATTTTTAATTGGCCTTTATTAATAGGACTAAATTTATAAACACCCTTCCAGGAGTCAGAAAAACTGAAGAAGGATCAAGTAGAAGATGGAGCATTTCCAGAACACTGCCTTACTCTAAAGAAGTGAATCAATGAATAAATAGAGTATATAAGCTCCAAAATAGCTGAGATTTTACTTCCACTCTCCAAATCTTCCACATAAATTTCAGCTGTAGCCACATGGAACAGAGATGTAAGAGAGAGAATTCTGATAAATGGTTTTCATGCTAACCGAGTTGATACATTACAAAGCCATCACTTAATACAGAAAGCTTACAATATTATATGCCCAGTCCCTTGATTATGTCTTTTATGCTGCTGTTATGAATTTTACCCCAGATGTGATTTGAAATTCATTGTCTGAAGCCACAATTGTTTGCACCCAACCTAATAAAACAGATAGAAAAGTAACATATAGCAAACTATGGCTTGCCAAGAGGCTCAGTGGTAAAGAATCCACGTGCTAATGGTAGAGACATGATCCCTGCATCGGGATACTTGAGTTGGGAAGATCCTCTGGAGGAGGAAATGGCAACACACTCCAGTTTTGTTTTGTTTTTTTTTTGCCTGGAGAATCCCATGGACAAAGGAGCCTAGCAGGATACAGTGCATAGCATCACAAAAGAGTTGGGCACTGCTGAGTGACTAAGCATAGCACAACACAGCATAAATCAAACTAACCATGTTGGTCAATATATCAAATGTAAATGATCTAAAATCTCCAGTTAAAAGCAGGGATGGTCAACTTGGAAGAAAAATGCCAATGCCCACTGTATGCTATTGTCAAAACCCAGTACTTAAATTGTGTTAGCTGCAATTTGGGGCTGGTGAGGACTATGGATTACTGCTGAAAAGCATGTAAAGAATTCAGTTGAAGTAGTCAATGGGGTAGAAGAAAGACTATAATTAAGAAACTTTCTCCAGGACTTCCCTGGTGACTCAGTGGTGGAGAGTCTGCCTGCCAATGCAGGAGACACAGGTTTGATCCTTGGTCCAGGACAGTTCCACATGCCACAAAGCAACGATGCCCATTTACCGCAGCTACTGAGCCTGTGCTTAAAGCCTGGGGCCACAGCTACTGAGTGCCTGTGTTGCAGCTACTGAAGGCTGTGTGCCCTAGAGCCTGTACTCCACAAAAAGAAAAGCCACCACAATAAGAAGCCCAAACACTGCAACTAGAGAGTAGCCCCCACTCACCACAACTGGAGAAAAAGCCTGCCCCAGCTACAAAGACCCAGCACAGTCATAAATAAGTATATAAGATTATAAAATAAAATAAAATTACCATATTTCCAAGTCTATGGGAGAAAGAATGCTTAGGTGTTTCCTGTTGACTAGCTGTGGGTCTCATCTCCGAAAGAGACTTAGTCTGAGACTATTCTAGACCCAATCAAAGAGAATCACCTGAGCAGACATTTCTTCAAAGAAAACATAGAGATGGCCAATAAACACATGAAAAGATGCTCAACATCACTCATTATTAGAGAAATGCAAATCAAAACTACAGTGAGGTATCATTTCACACCAAACACAATGGCCATTATGAAAAAATATCTACAAATAAAAAATGCTGGAGAGGATGTGGAGAAAAAGGAAATCCTCCTGCACTGTTGGTGGGAATGTAAATTGATACAGACATAGAGAACAGTATGGACATTCCTTAAAAAACTAAGAATAAAACTATCATATGATCCAGCAATCCCACTATTGTGCATATACCCTGAGAAATCCACAGTTAAAAAAGATACATGCACCACAATGTTCATTGAAGTACTATTTGTAATAGCTAGGACATGGAAGCAAATTAGCTTCCACCAATAGATGACTGGATTGATAAAGAAGATGTGGTACATATGTATAACGGAATATTATTCAGCCATAAAATGGAATGAATTTGAGTCAGTTGTGGTGTGTGAAGTAGACGAATCTAGAACCTGTTATAGAGTGAAGTAAGTCAAAAAGAGAAACACAAATATAAAACATATATATTAAAGTATATATATGGAATCTAGATGAAAATAGTATTGATGAACCTATCTGCAGGGAAGGAATGGAGATGCAGATAGAGAATGGACTTGTGGACCCAGCAAGGGAAGGAGAGGCTAAGACTAGTTGAGAAAGTGGCACTGACATATATACACCATCACATGGAAAACAGATAGCTATATAACACAAGGAGAGCCTGGCCCTCTGTGAAGACCTAGAGGGGTGGAATGGAGTGGTGGATGGAGTTCAAGAGGTAGTGTGTATGTATATATATACACATATATGTATTTATATAAATTATTGCTGATTCACATTGTTGTACAGCAGAAGTGAATATAACATTGTAAAGGAATTATCCTGCAATAAAAACAAATAAATAAGAGGATCACTTGGAGGGAGAATTGGACCTCAGCAAACCAAATCTGGGAATGTATTACAGGAGGCATTTGAGAAGGACATGCAGTTTAAATGTCAAGATAAAGTCATCTACTGAGAAAGATATTCTGGTGAGATATTTGCAGCAACAGAGATGTGTGTGATTTAGACTGACCCACATAAGCTACTGAGAAAATGTCAATTTTGAACATTTACTGATACCGGCTATCATCAGTGTCCATCAAATAAGAACTTTCCTATCCTTTTTCGTCTTTCTCCTGTTCAGTTTCTAGTCCCCAAGAGGTCAGGGACCATAGCTAAAGAAGCTATAAGAGGAAGTATAGATGTTCAGTTGGTAAAAGAAAGAAGAATTTGACTGTACCCACTCTCTAATTGAAGCCTTCTCAACTTACAGCAGATCAGGCAAGACAGGTGGTGGGGAAGCTTCAACATTAGCTGAAGTGTAAAACTTTGAAAATTATAAAGGATTGGATATTTTAATTATTGGCTGGATGATTTTTTATACTCTAAGTCTAAAATTCAAAGGCTGCCATGTTTCATCTACAGTATAAAGGCTAAGTAGCCACACTTGATTAATTTAAGGGGTTTCAGTGATGAAGGATAAAATGTTTTATCTGTTTATGATTGTATCTTGCAAGTTACATTTGGTGATGTAAAGATGGCATCTTGTGAATGGAGAACCATGATTCATACTGGTGTAAAATATTTGAAAGAATTGACTCAAAACTCTTCTTTGTAAATGCTAAATTAAAATAAAACAATACTTCTATAGCTTTTTTTTAAGTGCTTCAGCATTTTTCATGTAATTTATTTCATTTAATTTTAACAGCAATTCCCTATGGATGGAAACAAAACAATTCTGTAATTTATCAAAAGTCAAGTGATTATTAAATGCAGAATTAAGACTACAATCATGATTTTCTTGTTCCAAATACCTACATTTATTAACACTTATTTTTAAATTAATTTTAATGGGTATAAAATTGGAGTTGCTTTACAACACTGTCAGTTTCTGCTGTACAGCAAAGTGAATCAGCTATATTTATACATATATCCTGTCTTTATTGGATTGCCTTACCATTTGTTGGCCAGATGACTTTTTATAACATAAGTCTGAAATTCAAAGACGGCCTTGCTTCATCTATAGCACAAAGACTAGTAGCCTTACTTAATAACTTTAAAGGGGCAGTGGTAGAGGATAAAATTTGGATTGCCTTCCCATTCACAATGCTCTACCCAGAACCCTGAGTAGAGTTCCCTGTGTTATGCTGTATGTTCTTATTAGTTATTTATTTTATACATAGCAAGGTGTACGTATATAAATACCAATCTCCCAGCTCACCCCATCTCTTTTCTCACCCCATTTCTTTTCTTTGATGCATGTATCCATGCATCAAACATCTATATTTAATATTGCTTTTCCAATATTTTAATTATCTTAGGAAATAAGCTATAACACATGCCCATTTGACACCATCAGTTCAGTTCAGTCAGTCGCTCAGTTGTGTCCCACTCTTTGTGACCTCATGAATCGCAGCACGCCAGGCCTCCCTGTCCATCACCAACTCCCGGAGTTCACTCAGACTCCCATCCATCGAGTCAGTGATGTCATCCAGCCATCTCATCCTCTGTCGTCCTCTTCTCCTCCTGGCCCCAGTCCCTCCCAGCATCAGAGTCTTTTCCAATGAGTCAACTCTTTGCATGAGGTAGCCAAAGTATTGGAGTTTCAGCTTTAGCATCATTCCCTCCAAAGAAATTCCAGGGTTGATCTCCTTCAGAATGCACTGGTTGGATCTCCTTGCAGTCCAAGGGACTCTCAAGAGTCTTCTCCAACGCCACAGTTCAAAAGCATCAATTCTTCGGTGCTCAGCTTTCTTCACAGTCCATCTCTCACATCCATACATGGCCACTGGAAAAACCATAGCCTTGACTAGACGGACCTTTGCTGGCAAAGTAATGTCTCTGCTTTTGAATATACTAAGTTGGTCATAACTTTCCTTCCAAGGAGTAAGCATCTTTTAATTTCATGGCATCTGCAGTGGTTTTGGAGCCCAAAAAATTAAAGTCTGACACTGTTTCCAACTGTTTGCCCCCCTATTTCCCATGAAGTGATGGGACCGGTTGCCATGATCTTCATTTTCTGAATGTTGAGCTTTAAGCCAACTTTTTCACTCTCCGCTTTCACTTTCATCAAGAGGCTTTTTAGTTCATCTTCACTTTCTGCAATAAGGGTGGTGTCATCTGCATATCTGAGGTTATTGATATTTCTCCTGGAAATCTTGATTCCAGCTTGTGATTTTTCCAGTCCAGCGTTTCTCACTATGTACTCTGCATAAAAGTTAAATAAGCAGGGTGACAATATACAGCCTTGACATACTCCTTCTCCTATTTGGAACCAGTCTGTTGTTCCATGTCCAGTTCTAACTGTTGCTTCCTGACCTGCATACAGGTTTCTCAAGAGGCAGGTCAGGTGGTCTGGTATTCCCATGTCTTTCAGAATTTTCCACAGTTTATTGTGATCCACACAGTCAAAGGCTTTGTTATAGTCAATAAAGCAGAAATAGTGAGTGTTTAAAAATATTTCAATAAGTAAGTTTTATTTTTTATTGGTATATTCAAAAGGATAATGAGAAATGAAATGCATCATTAGTTAGCTTTCTCTTCCTAGCCCTATAATTAACCAAGTACTTTATGCTCAGC
This sequence comes from Redunca redunca, assembly GCA_006410935.1. NCBI lineage: Eukaryota > Metazoa > Chordata > Mammalia > Artiodactyla > Bovidae > Redunca > Redunca redunca. The sequence continues at coordinate 15,961 of SJYQ01020919.1, forward strand.
ATCTTATCCTACCCAAGAGACATGTCCATAATAAAGCACTGTTCCAGACAGGACTTCTACTAATTTAAAAGAACCCCTCCAAAAGTACCAGCTTATAATGACCTTTGGAGGAATTAGTGTTGCTTTGTTTTGATTGCGTTTAAATCTCATGTCCTTCTATATTTCAATCAAAGCCAGTAAATTAGTTTTTGATTAAGAAATGGTAAATATTTCTACCATCACCACAACTTGTCATTTTTCTTTTCTTGATGTAGCAGGTTTTATTTTGAATGTAAGCTTTCCCTTCAGTAACAGTTGTTTTCCTACTTTCTGCAATCTAGACAAAGGGATACATAAAAGGAATTTTTTTTCTTGTATTTCAGTGCCATTGTATTCCATTCTTCTCTCAGATAATGCAAAAGAATCCAAAATATTACCAGAAACGTAATTAATATGAGGCCTGGTTTTATTCACTCTGTGTGTGCTTAGTAGCCCTGGGCAAAGTTTAAACACTGCATAACAGGAAGTAATCAACCATCGAATAACACTGTATTTTAAATTTTTATTTTTATTTTATTTTGCTTTACAATACTGTATTAGTTTTGCCATACATTGACATGAATCAGCCACGTGTGTACATGATTTTAATTCATTTGCAATACAGTACTTCATTTCAACAGTACATCAAAGACACTTCTTTGGTTCATGCTTTTTGTTGAACACCACTGAAAAGTATTTTAAAATTAGGCCCTGTTGTGTTACTGTGCTGAAAGTGGCATATATCATGAAACATCACTTGGTTATAGACAACCACGACAAAATCAGCCAGAGCACAATAACCTCCCATTCTGTGTAGGTCTAACATTATTTTTTACTTAAGGTTTATAATGAAGAATCCCAAAGCACAGATATATGCTACATTTATAACTGCAAAACAAATGAATACCAATAATTATGAGTCAGAATAAAACTTTTGCAAAAATATATTTTTATACAGAAATGGAAAGAGTGGACTAAAAATGGATTGCCATTTCTCAGACAGACTCATCATATAGACTAAAGGAACATTTTATTTGACCTTATTTCCCATGCGTACAAAACTCTTTCTCACTTGTTCCAGACAACATGTAACAAAGAATCTCCCTTTTGTTATCCAAGCAAATTCAGGTAAAACTATGAAGTAGAAGTGTCACTGTATGCTGCTATTTTTCCTACCTGTATCCTGAAGTTGTCTATGTCATGATCAAGAAAGTTTTTTCACTTAATTTATGTGAAACCCAAACATTGAAGTGATTAACATAACTAAGCTGGTGCCAATTATTTTCAATGTTTGATTCGGATATTTTGAGTATGTTGGCTATGTCTCACATAGTATAATACTGATTATTCTCAATGGCTTTATTTGATAGCCATCAACTTCACCTGATCTATCCAAACTTGGATCTTCCAGCAAAAAATCTCCAGCACAAAACTTTGCAAACCACTTTTGACACATTTGCTCAGTCATAGAACCTTCTTCATATACTGCAAAAATCTTTGTGTGTGTGTCTCAGAGATATTTTTGTCTTTCTTGAAATAATATAGAAGAATATGCCAAAAATATTGCTTTTTCTTCCACCTTCAATATTTATATGACTACACAGAAATTCTCCAATGTTGATGCCTTCTTTTAATGCAGGCTGATGACAATTGTCAAAATACAATCTAACAAAATTGTTTCAAATGAAGTGAAGGACAGCTAAGCACTACAAGAGCCACCTTACTGAAAAACAAACAAACAAACAAACAATACTTTTTGCTCAGCCAAATAAATATATATTCATTCCCCATCTTTTCATGGGCACTGTTTAATCATCTCATCTTCTCTTAGACATATTTATTTCCTTAATGAATACAGAGATATAACAATATATATATGCATTCCTTTCAAGATACTCCATAAAGGTATTAGTTTCATAAAGGTACTGAAGGACTTCATTGGAGAAAAATACAATAGGAACTATGTTTAGAAGAATTACAAATGCAGCCATCTCCAGCATGCATGCAGAACATAAATTAAGTAGGCTTGTAGCAATCTGTCTTCATGTTAAAACACAGAAATAAAAACTAAAACAAGATAATATGCCCTCAACCAATTTCCTTGAAACATAAAAGTTTACATTTTGTTTTTCTTACTTTAGACAGATATTTTCCTACTCTAAGAATAGTAAAAAATAAAAATGACAAATTCAACTTATACTGGAAGCTAATGCTGAGGAATATTGAAATAAAGCAACATTGGACAGTATTTGGAACAGGAATTAACTGGTCAATTTCCTACATGGCAGGTTTTATGTAACATCTCTTTGTCATGTGAAAATATAGGTCTAATTATAAACAGTGCTGTGATGATCATTGGAGTACATGTGTCTCTTTCAATTCTGGTTTCCTCACTGTGTCTTTCCAGCAGTGAGATTGCTGGGTCATATGGCAGTTCTATTTCCAGTTTTAGAAGGAATCTCCACAATGTTCTCCATAGTGGCTGTACTAGGTTGCATTTCCACTAACAGTGTAAGAGGGTTCCCTTTTCTCCACACCCTCTCCATCATTTATTGCTTATAGACTTTTGGATAGCAGCCATTCTGACTGGCATGAAATGGTACCTCATTGTGGTTTTGATTTGCATTTCTTCAGGAGGAGAAGGGGAAGACAGAGGATGAGATGGCTGGATAGCATCACTGATTCAATGGACATGAGTCAGTAAACTCCGGGAGTTGGTGATGGATAGGGAGGCCTGATGTGATGCAATTCATGGGGTCGCAAAGTGTCGAACATGACTGAACGACTGAACTGAACTGAACTGATAATGAGTGATGTTGAACATCTTTTCATGTGTTTGTTAGCCATGTGTATGTCTTCTGTGGAAAAATGTCTAATTCTTTGGCTCATTTTTTGATTGGGTTGTTTATTTTTCTGGAATTGAGCTGCAGGAGTTGCTTATAGATTTTTGAGATAATTCTTTGCAGTTGCTTCATTTGCTATTATTTTCTCCCATTCTGAAAACTCTTTTTTCACATTGCTTATAGTTTCCTTTGTTGTGTAGAAACTTTTAAATTTAATTAGGTCCCATTTGTTTATTTTTGCTTTTATTTCCAATATTCTGGGAGGTGGGTCATAGAGGATCCTGCTGTGATTTGTTGCAGAGTGTTTTGCCTATGTTTTCCTCTAGGAGTTTTATAGCACTGTTTATAATAGCCAGGACATGGAAGCAACCTAGATGTCCATCAGCAGATGAATGGATAAGAAAGCTGTGGTACATATACAAAATGGAGTATTGCTCAGCCATTAAAAAGAATACATTTGAATCAGTTCTAATGAGGTGGATGAAACTGGAACCTATTATACAGAGTGAAGTAAGCCAGAAAGAAAAACACCAATACAGTATACTAACGCATATATATGGAGTTTAGAAAGATGGTAACGATAGCCCTGTATGCAAGACAGCAAAAAAGACACAGATGTATAGAACAGTCTTTTGGACTCTTTGGGAGAGCATGAGGGTGAGATGATTTGGGAGAATAGCATTGAAACATGTATATTATCATATGTGAAACAAATCACCAGTCCAGGTTCAACACATGATACAGGGTGCTCTTGGCTGATGCACTGGGATGGCCCAGAGGGATGGTATGGAGAGGGAGCTGGGAGGGAGGTTCAGGATGGGGAACACATGTACACCCATGGGAAATTCATGTCAATGTATGGCAAAACCAATACAGTATAGTAAAGTAATTAGCCTCCAATTAAAATAAATAAATTTATGTTTAAAAAAAGAGAATAGTATTGGGAGGGGGGAGCCAACTTGGAGGAAATAATAGTAACTACAATGTGTAAATCTGAAAAACACTAGCTGAGACACGTGAGCTAGGTAACCTTCAACAGTGATAAGGTTTGTTGCTTGTGTGTACTCTTGATATGACATGCTGAAAATGGTATTTTACCTTTGTGATCTTCCTCCCTAAAACCTTTAACCCCAGTCTAAGCATGAGGAAAACATCAGACAATCTCAAATTTAGGGACATTCTTCAAAATATCTGACCAGTATTCATTGGAAGGATTGATGCTGAAGCTGAAACTCCAATACTTTGGCCCCTGATGTGAAGAATCGACTCATTTGAAAAGACCCTGCTGCTGGGAAAGATTAAAAGTGGGTGGAGAAGGGGACGACAGAGGATGAGATGGTTGCACAGCATCACTGACTCAGTGGACATGGGTTTGAGTAGGCTCCGAGAGTTGGTGATGGACAGGGAAGCCTGGCGTGTTGCAGTCCATGGGGTCGCAAATGGTCAGATATGACTGAGCAACTGAACTAAACTGAACTACTTGGAACTGTCAAGATCATCACAACTAAAAAAGCCTAAAAAAACTGTCACAACCAAATAAGTCTTATGGCAACATGACAACTCAATATAATATGGTATCCCTGGATAAGACCCTAGGGCAACCAAAAAAGAGGACATTATGTAAAACCTAAATAAATCTGAACTTTTAAACTAAAAGAAAAAAAAAAAAAAAGAAAATATAGGTCTAAGTTTCCTAGAATGTTGGGAGAAGCAAAAAATAGAGATTTTCAAATGGGAAATATTGTCTTTAATTATTTTAAATTCCATTTTTAAAGCCTACTATTACAGGGAAGAGCAAACAATGGCTCTATGTTGGATATGTTTCTTAAACACTTCCTTCTCATTGCTTTTATTCAGTAAAAAGATACAGTTTATATTAAAAAAAAAAAAAAAAAAGCCTGCCTCAGGGAAACTCTGCCCCTGTGTCTGAATATTAAACCAAAGTGCCTTTGTTCAGGACCTGGTCCGTTTGTGGATGGCAGGAAGGAATTAACGCATACCCTCCTCCAAGGCTTGCCATTCTAGGAGATATTTGCAAGATTAATGGTCTTTTTACTTTACTTCCTCACCTCCCCTGCCCCACACTTTTCTATAAAAGAACCTGGCATCCAGACCCAAACAAAATGGTTATTTTGAGACATTAGTCTGCCATCTTCCTGGGCAGCAAGTTCTCCAAATAAACTCAAATTCCTTGCCTCAACACCTCTTCTCTCGGTTGATCGATCTTTCTTGAAGCAAGCAGAGCAAGTTTGAATAGGAAACATTACCTCACACTGAGCATCACAAATATATCTGTGTGTGTTGTCAACTACAAATTGGCACTTGTCAAGAGCATTTTCCAGAGACTGAACAACCATAACAAGGGCATTTACCATCTGCCTCTGTGGAGATTGAACCCTATGCTGCTGCAGCTGTTGATCTTCAATACTCCCAAGGGAGCTCAGGGCGGAGTGAGGCACTCTGTGTTGCTAAGAATTTGGTGGAACAGGTCTTAGCCTGTGTTAGTCATTCAGTCCTGTACAACTCTTTGTGATTCCATGGAATGTAGCCTGCCATGGAATTCTCCAGGCAAGAAAACTGAAGTGGGTTGCCATTTTCTGCTCCAGAGCATCTTTCCAAACCAGGGATTGAACCAAGGACTCCTGCATTGCAGGCAGATTCTTTACCTTCTGAACCACCAGAGAAGCCCTGGAACAAGTCTTTAGGTAGTTGGATATTTTCAAGAACTGATTTCATGGCCCAAATCTTCATTATTCAGTCACTCATTCAGGTCCAAATCTTTGGGACTCCATGGATTGCAGCATGCTAGGCTTCCATTCTTTCACAACCCACAAAATGGAGTTTACTTAAACTCATATCTATTGAATTGGTGATACTATCCAACCATCTCATCCTTTGCCATTCCCTTCTCCTCCTGCCTTCAACCTTTTCAAGTATCAAGGTCTTCTTTAATCAGCAGGCTCTTGGCATCAGGTGGTCAAAGTATTGGCGTTTCAGCTTCAGCATCAATCCTTCCAATAAATATTCAGTGTTGATTTCCTTTAGGATTGAGTGATTTGATCTCCTTGTTGTTCAAGGGACTCTGAAGAGTCTTCTCTAGCATCACAGTTCAAAAGCATCAACACAACCTACTTTATGGTACAAATCTCACATCCATATGTGACTCCTGGAAAAAAACAGATTTAACTATATGGACGTTTGTTGGCAAACTGATGTCTCTGCTTTACAATATGCTATCTAGGTTTGTCATAGCATTCCTTCCAAGTAGCAAGTGTCTTTTAATTTCATGGCTGCAGTCACTGTCTGCAGTGATTTTGGAGCCCAAGAAATAAAGCCCATCAGTGTTTCCATTTCCCCCCACCTATTTTCCCTGGTGGCTCAGATGGTAAAGAATCTGCTTGCAATGTAGGAACCCTGGGTTTTATCCCTGGGTTGGGAAGATACCCTGGAGGAGGCCATAGCAACCTATTCCAGTATTTTTGCCTGGAGAATCCCATAGACAAAGGAGTCTGACAAGCTACACTCCATGGGGCTGCAAAAAGTCAGACATGACTGAGAGACTAAGCACACATATTTGCCATGAAGTGATTGAACCAGATGCCATGATCTTAGTTTTTTGAATGTTGAGTTTTAAGCCAGCTTTTTCACTCTCCTCTTTCACCTTCATCAAGAGGCTCTTTAGTTCCTCTTCACTTTACGCATAAAGGTGGTGTCATCCAGCTTCATCCAGCCTGGCATGTCACATGATGTACTCTGCATATAAGTTAAATAAACAGGGGGACAATATATAGTCTTAACATACTCCTTTCCAAATTCTGAACCAGTCTGTTGTTTCATGTCTGGTTCTGACTGTTGTTTCTTGATATGCATACAGGTTTCTCTGGAGGTAGTTAAGGTGATCTGGTATTCCCATCTCTTTCAGAATTTTCCACAGTGTTTTTGTGATCCACACAGTCAAAGGCTTTAGCATGGTCAATGAAGCAGAAGTCCTTTTTTTTTTTTTTTTTTTTTCTGGAATTCCTTTCCTTTTATCTATTATCCAATGGTTATTAGCTATTTGATCTCTGGTTTCTCTGCCTTTTCTAAATCCAGCTTGTACATCTGGAAGTTCTTAGTTCATGTACTGTTGAAGTCTAGTTTGAAAGATTTTTGATCATTATCTTGCTAGCATGTGAAATAGGTGCAATTGTGCAGTTGCTTGAACATTCTTTGGCATTGCCATTCTTTGGGATTGGAATGAAAACTGACCTATTCAAGTCCTATGGCCACTGTTGAGTTTTCCAAGTTTGCTGGCCTACTGAGTGCAGCACTTTAACAGTATCATCTTTCAGTATTTTAAATAGCTCAGCTGCAGTTCCATAACCTCCACCAACTTTGTTAGTAGTAATGCTTCCTAAGGCCCACTTAACTTCACACTCCAAGATGTCTGGCTTTAGGTGAGTGATCACACTGTAGTGGTTATCCAGGTCATTAACTTTCTTTTTTTTTTTGCATAATTCTGTGTATTCTTGCCACCTCTTAATATCTTCTGCTTCTGTTAGCTTCATACTGTTTCCGTCCTTTACTGTGCCCATCTTTGCAAGAAATGTTCCCTTGGTTTCTCTAATTTTCTTGAAGAAATATCCAGGTTTTCCCATTCTATTATTTTCCTCTGTTTCTTTGCATTATTCACTTACAAAGTCTTTCTTATCTCTCCTTGATATTCGTTTTTGAACTCTGCATTCAGATAGGTATATCTTTCCTTTTCTCATTTGCTTTTTTTCCTCTTCTTTTCTCAGCTGTTTTTAAGGCTTCCTCAGTCAGCCATTTTCCCTTTCTTTTATTGGGGATGTTTTTGATCATCGCCTCCTGTATAATGTTACAAACTTCCACCTGTAGTTCTTCTGGCATTCTATCAGACCTAAGCCCTTGAATCTATTTGTCTCAATCTTTGCATCTCTTCATATCTAGAAAAACAGTAAATCCATTCATGATTGTTGGAAATGCTCTCAAATGTTGCAGGAATAAAACAGACAATTAAAAATGGCTAAATGAGGTAGTCCTTACTTCTGCAGAATGGTGCTCTGCAGAAAAGTTCTGGGAGCAAGCAGACAGGGAGAGAGATCAAAGTAGATTTTATCCCTAAGACACGGGTTCCCTCCCCTGATTGCTCATAGGCTGAGAATCAGAGAATCTCAATCTTCATCGAACATCAACTAAGTGTTGTTGTTGTTGTTGTTGTTGTTTTTTGTCAATGTTGGCCATGAGTAACACTTCAAAGCTCCTGAGTGGAGGAATTATATTAACTATTTTACCCACACCTTTAGTTGTTTGCAAAAGTTAAGGATAAAGCCCACAAAATTAGGCTGCAAAATTGTTCATATGAAGAAGACTAACCAGGAAGAGAACAAAGGACTAGCAATAAACCACCTCTTAAAATCTTGTTTGCAAGATGGATATGCATATATATATACTTATTTATTCTAAAAAGTGAATAGAAATCAATTCTTTATTTCTTATCCCTTCTTCTTTAATAGTTTAAATAAGTATGTCCTTTCTACCAAAGAGGGAGATAAAAGAGATAGAGAAATGATCGATATTCATTTTTTAAAATAATAGCTAAATAAATGGATATCAGTTCAGTTCAGTTCAGTCGCTCAGTTGTGTCCAACTCTTTCCAACCCCATGAATCGCTGCATGCCAGGCCACCCTGTCTATCACCAACTTCCAGAGTTCACTCAAACTCACGTCCATCAAATCGGTGATGCCATTCAGCCATCTCATCCTCTGTCGTTCCCTTTTCCTCCTGCCCCCAATCCCTCCCAGCATCAGAGTCTTTTCCATGAGTCAACTCTTCACATGAGGTGGCCAAAGTACTGGAGTTTTAGCTTTAGCAGTCTTCTCCAACACCACAGTTCAAAATCATCCATTTTTCGGTGTTCAGCTTTCTTCACAGCCCAACTCTCACATCCATAAATGACCACTGGAAAAACCATAGTCTTGACTAGATGGACCTTTGTTGGCAAACTAATGTCTCTGCTTCTTTTTTTTTTTTTTTTTTAACTTTAGTTTACTTTACAATACTGTATTGGTTTTTGCCAAACATTGACATGAGTTCACCAAGAGTGTACATGCTTTCCCAAACATGTGTCCCCTCCCACCTCCCACCCCATACCATCTCTCTGGGTCCTCTCCATGCACCAGCCCCAAGCATCCTGCATCCTGCATCGGACATCGACTGGCAATTCGTTTTATACATGATAGTATACATGTTTCAATGCCATTCTCCCATCTCATCCCACCCTCTCCCTCTCTCTCTCCCCCAGAGTCCAAAAGTTCACTCTATAGATCTGAGTCTCTTTTGTTGTCTCGCATACAGGGTCATCATCCCCATCTTTCTAAATTCCATATATATGCGTTAGTATACTGTATTGGTGTTTTTCTTTCTGGCTTACTTCACTCTGTATAATCGGCTCCAGTTCCATCCATCTCCTTAGAACTGATTGAATATGCTATCTAGGTTGGTTATAACTTTTCTTCCAAGGAGTAAGCATCTTTTAATTTCATGGCTGCAGTCACCATCTGCAGTGATTTTGGAGCTCCCCCAAAATAAAGTCTGACACTGTTTCCCCTGTTTCCCCATCTATTTCCCATGAAGCGATCAGACCAGAGGCCATGATCTTCATTTTCTGAATGTTGAGCTTTAAGCCAAACTTTTCACTCTCTTCTTTCCCTTTCATCAAGAGGGTTGTTAGTTCCTCTTCACTTTCTGCCATAAGGGTGGTGTCATCTGCATATCTGAGGTTATTGATATTTTTCCCGGCAATCTTGATTCCAGCTTGTGATTCTTACAGCCCAGCGTTTCTCATGATGTACTCTGCATAGAAGTTAAATAAGCAAGGTGGCAAGATACAGCCTTGACGTACTCTTTTTCCTATTTGGAACCAGTCTGTTGTTCCATGTCCAGTTCTAACTGTTGCTTCCTAACCTGCATTTAGGTTTCTCAAGAGGCAGGTCAGGTGGTCTGGTATTCCTATCTCTTTCAGAATTTTCCACAGTTTATTGTGATCCACACAGTCAAAGGCTTTGGCATAGTCAATAAAGCAGAAATAGGTGTTTTTCTGGAACTCTCTTGCTTTCTCCATCGTCCAGCGGATGTTGGCAATTTGACCTCTGGTTCCTCTGCCTTTTCTAAATCCAGCTTGACCATCTGGAAGTTCATGGTTCACGTATTGCTGAAGCCTGGCTTAGAGAATGTTGAGCATGACTTTACTAGCATGGGAGATGAGTGCAACTGTGTGGTAGTTTGAGCATTCTTTGGCATTGCCTTTCTTTGGGATTGGAAAGAAAACTGACGTTTTTCAGTCCTGTGAACACTGCTGAGTTTTCTGAATTTGCTGGCATATTCAGTGCAGCACTTTCATAGCAACATCTGTCAGGATATGCAATAGCTCAACTGAAATTCCATCACCTCCGCTAGCTTTGATTGCAGTGATGCTTTCTAAGGCCCACTTGACTTCACATTCCAGGATGTCTGGCTCTAGGTGAGTGATCATACCATCGTGATTATCTGGGTCGTGAAGATCTTTTTTGTACAGTTCTTCTGTGTATTCTTGCCACCTCTTCTTAATATCTTCTGCTTCTGTTAGATCCATACCGTTCCTGTCCTTTATCGAGCCCATCTTTGCATGAAATGTTGTCTTGGTATCTATAATTTTCTTGAAGAGATCTCTAGTCTTTCCCATTCTGTTGTTTTCCTCTATTTCTTTGCACTGATCACTGAGGAAGGCTTTCTTATCTCTTCTTGCTATTCTTTGGAACTCTGCATTCAAATGCTTATATCTTTCCTTTTCTCCTTTGCTTTTCACTTCTCTTCTTTTCATAGCTATTTGTAAGTCTTCCCCAGACAGTCATTTTGCTTTTTTGGATTTCTTTTCCATGGGATGGTTTTGATCCCTGTCTCCTGTACAATGTCATGAACCTCAGCCCATAGTTCATCAGGCATTCTATCTATCAGATCTAGTCCCTTAAATCTATTCCTCACTGCCACTGTATAATCATAAGGGATTTGATTTAGGTCATACCTGAATGGTCTAGTGGTTTTCCCTGCTTTCTTCAATTTAAGTCTGAATTTGGCAATAACGAGCTCATGATCTGAGCCACACTCTGCTCTCAGTCTTGTTTTTGCTGACTGTAGAGCTTCTCCATCTTTGTCTGCAAAGAATATAATCAACCTGATTTCAGTGTTGACCATCTGGTGATGTCCATGTGTAGAGTCTTCTCTTGTGTTGTTGGGAGAGAGTGTTTGTTATGAGCAGTGTGTTCTCTTTGCAAAACTCTATTAGCCTTTGCCCTGCTTCATTCCATATTTCAAGGCCAAATTTGCCTGTTACTCCAGACGTTTCTTGACTTCCTACTGTTGCATTGCAGTATCATATAATGAAAAGGACATCTTTTTTGGGGGTGTTAGTTCTAAAGGATCTTGTAAGTCTTCATAGAACCATTCAACTTCAGCTTCTTCAGTGTTACTGGTTGGGGCATAGACTTGGATTACTGTGATATTGAATGGTTTGCCTTGGAAATGAACAGAGATCATTCTGTCATTTTTGAGATTGCATCCAAGTACTGCATTCCAGACTCTTTTGTTGACCGTGATGGCTACTTTATTTTTTCTAAGGGATTCCTGCCCACAGTAGTGGATATAATGGTCTTCTGAGTTAAATTCACCCATTCCAGTCCATTTTAGTTCACTGATTCCTAGAATGTCAACATTCACTCGTGCCATCTCCTGGTTGACCATTTCCAATTTGCCTTGATTCATGGACCTAACTTTCCAGGTTCCTATGCAATATTGCTCTTTACAGCATCGGACCTTGCTTCTATCACCAGTCACATCCACAACTGGGTATTGTTTTTGCTTTGGCTCCATCCCATCATTCTTTCTGGAGTTATTTCTCCACTGATCTCCAGTAGCATATTGGGCACCTACTGACCTGGGGAGTTCCTCTTTCAGTATCCTAACATTTTGCCTTTCCATACTGTTCATGGGGTTCTCAAGGCAAGAATACTGAAGTGGTTTGCCATTCCTTTCTCTAGTGGACCACATTTTGTCAGACCTCTCCACCATGACCCACCCATCTTGGGTGGCCCCACAGGGCATGGCTTAGTTTCACTGAGTTAGAGAAGGCTGTGGTCCTAGTGTGATTAGATTGACTTGTTTTCTGTGATTATGGTTTCAGTGAGTTTGCCCTCTGATGCCCTCTTGCAACACCTGCCGTCTTACTTGGGTTTCTGTTACCTTGGACGTGGGATATCTCCTCACGGCTGCCCCTCCTGACCTTGAACGTGGAGTAACTCCTCTAGGCCCTCCTGCGCCCTCGCAGCTACCGCTCCTTGGACATGGGGTTGCTCTTCTCGGCCACTGCCCCTGGCCTAGGGCATAGGGTAACTCTTCCCGGTCATCACCCCTGACCTCGAATGTGGTATAGCTCCTC
>SJYQ01020919.1:37326-53303 GCA_006410935.1 Redunca redunca
TAATGGTGCCCAAAGTGAATTTCTTTACCTGGAATTCTTATTGAATTCCCCTATTAAATTTAATCTATCTACCTATCTATCCACTTATCACATACCTACTAATTTCAATAAGGAATTATTTACAAACAATAAAATGCTAGGCCTTAGAAATACAATTTGACAGGTTAGGTGGGTTTTGAAGACTGTAAACACACCTATAACTAAATCTACAGAAATATCCCCAGCCATGAACTTGCAAAGACTCCCTTTTCCCCTTTCTAGTCAATCATTTTCACACAATGGCATCTATTTTCTGATCTACCACCACACAATGATTTTTCATAATCTTGGATTTCATATAATTGTGATCATAGAGAAATAATCTATGTCTGAACTTATCTCAGTGAGATGCATTTCAGCTTCATCTAAATTCCTGTGTATATCAGTACTTCATTGTTTCCTTATTACAGGCTAGTATGTCCTATTGATAGATATTTGTAAAGTTTACCATTTATGACAAGAATAAGACTAGTATAAACATTTTTGAGCATTTTTTTCCCAACCAGCATCTTTTTCCACAGTAAATACTTAAGCAAAAGACTGCTGCAGCAAAGGAAAGATATGTGTACAACCTTATTTACCACCCTTCTTAAATGTAGTACTGGAAGTTCTACCTAGAGAAATTAGGCAAGATAAAGAATAAAAGGTTACCAAATTGGGAGAAAAAAAGCAAAATTGTAATGATTTTCATATTATGACACAGACAATCCTAAAGACTCAACTAAGAAACTTGTAAATTGTCAACACATTCAATAAAGTTGCAGGATATAAAAGCAACTTATAGAAACCAGTTGCATTTTTGTACATTAACAATGATACACCTGAAGAAGAAATAACAATATCCCATTCATAATTACATTAAAAACAGGAAAATATTTGAGAATAAATGGATTCAAATACGTGAATTATCTGTACAGGGAAAACTATAGGCCTTTGATGAAATAAATTGAAGACACAGGATAGAGTTAACATTAATAAAATGTCCATACTGCCCAATCCAACCATAGATCTAATGCAATCTCTTTTAAACTATCAAAGGCATTTTTCATGAAATAGAAAAAATAATTCTAAAATTTGTACAAAAGATTCTCAATAGTCAAAGATCCTAAGAAAGCACAAAGCCGGAGGCATCACACTTCCTGATTTCAAACTATAATGCAAAGCTGTAGTGATTAAAATACTATGAAACTGACATAAAAATAGAAACAGAGAACAATGGAATTCATTGGGGGACCCAGAAATAAACCCCATGTATATGGTTAAATTATTTGGGCTCCAAAATCACTGCAGATGTTGACTGCAGCCATGAAATCAAAAGACTCTTACTCCTTGGAAGGAAAGTTATGACCAACCTAGATGGCATATTCAAAAGCAGAGACATTACATTGTCAACAAAGGTCCGTCTAGTCAAGGCTATGGTTTTTCCAGTGGTCATGTATGGATGTAAGAGTTGGACTGTGAAGAAAGCTGAGCACCGAAGAATTGATGCTTTTGAACTGTGGTGTTGGAGAAGACTCTTGAGAGTCCCCTGGACTGCAAGAGATCCAACCAGTCCATCTTAAAGGAGATCAGTCCTGGATATTCATTGGAAGGACTGATGTTGAAGCTGAAACTCCAATACTTTGGCCACCTCATGTGAAGAGTTGACTCATTGGAAAAGATCCTGATGCTGGGAAGGAGTGGGGGCAGGAGGAAAAGGGGATGACAGAGGATGAAATAGCTATATGGCATCACCAACTCGATGGACATGAGTCTGAATGAACTCCAGGAGTTGGAAGAAAAGCTATGACCACCTTGACAGCATATTAAAGAGCAGAGACATTACTTTGCCAACAAAAGTACATCTAGAAATGGAGTAGCCATCATAATCAACAAGGAGTGCAAAATGCAGTACTTGGATACAATCTCCAAAACGACAGAATGATCTCTGTTTGTTTCCAAGGCAAACCATTCAATATCACAGTAATCCAAGCCTATGTCCCAACCAGTAACACTGAAGAAGCTGAGGCTGAATGGTTCTAGGAAGACCTACAAGAAATTTTAGAACTAACACCCAAAAAGATGTCCTTTTCATTATAGGGGACGGGTATGCAAAAGTAGGAGGTCAAGAAACACCTAGAGTAACAGGCAAATTTGGCCTTGGAATATGGAATGAAGCAGGGAAATACCAAGAGAATGCACTGGTCATAGCAAACACCCATTTCCAACAACACAAGATAACTCTACACATGGACATCACCACATGGTCAACACAGAAATCAGACTGATTATATTCTTTGCAGCCAAAGATGGAGACGCTCTATACAGTCAGCAAAAACAAGACTGGGAGCTGACTGTGGCTCAGATCATGAACTCCTTATTGCCATATTCAGACATTAAATTGACAAAAGTAGGGAAAACTACTAGACCATTCAGGTATGACCAAAATCATATCCCTTATGATTGATTATAGAGTGGAAGTGAGAAATAGATTTAAGGGACTAGATCTGAGAGATACAGTGCCTGATGAACTATGGATGAAGGTTCATGACATTGTACAGGAGACAGGGGTCAAGAACATCCCCATGGGGAAAAAAATGCAAAAAAGCAAAATGGCTGTCTGAGGATGCCTTACAAATAGCTGTGAAAAGAAGAGAAGCGAAAAGCAAAGGAAAAAAGGAAAGATATAAGCATATGAATGCAGAGTTACAAATAATAGCAAGGAGAGGTAAGAAAGCCTTCCTCAGTGATCAATGCAAAGAAAGAGAGGAAAACAACAGAAAGGGAAAGGCTAGAGATTTCTTCAGGAAAATTAGAGATACCAAGGGAAAATTTCATGCAAAGATGGGCTCGATAAAGGACAGAAATGGTATGGACCTAACAAAAGCAGAAGATATTAAGAATAGGTGGCAAGAATACACAGAAGAACTGTACAAAAAAGGGCTTCACGATCCAAATAATCATGATGGTGTGATCACTCACCTACAGCCAGACATCCTGGAATGTGAAGTCAAGTGGGCCTTAGAAAACATCGCTATGAACAAAGCTATTGGAGGTGATAGAATTCCAGTTGAGTTCTTTCAAATCCTGAAGGATGATGCTGTGAAAGTGTTGCACTCAATATGCCAGAACATTTGGAAAATTCAGCAGTGGTCACAGGACTGGAAAAGGTCAGTTTTCATTCCAATCCCAAAGAAAGGCAATGCCAAAGAATGCTCAAACTACCACACAATTGCACTCATCTCACATGCTAGTAAAGTAATGCTCAAAATTCTCCAAGCCAGGCTTCAGCAATACGTGAACCGTGAACTTCCATATGTTCAAGCTGGATTTAGAAAAGGCAGAGGAACCAGAGATCTGCTGGATCATGGAAAAAGCAAGAGAGTTCTAGAAAAACATCTATTTCTGCTTTATTGACTATGCCAAAGCCTTTGACTGTGTGGATCACAATAAACTGTGGAAAATTCTGAAACAAATGGGAATATCGGACCACCTGACCTGCTTCTTGAGAAACCTATATGCAAGTCAGGAAGCAACAGTTAGAACTGGACATGGAACAACAGACTGGTTCCAAATAGGAAAAAGAGTACGTCACGGCTGTATATTGTCACCCTGCTTATTTAACTTCTGTGCAGAGTACATCATGAGAAACGCTGGACTGGAAGAAGCACAAGCTGGAATCAAGATTGCCGGGAGAAATATCAATAATTTCATATATGCAGATGACACCACTTTTATGGCTGAAAATGAAGAAAAACTAGAGAGCCTCTTGATGAAAGTGAAAGAGGAGAGTGAAAAAGTTGGCTTAAAGCTCAACATTCAGAAAACGAAGATCATGGCATCTGGTCCCATCACTTCATGGGAAGTAGATGGGGAAACAGTGGAAACAGTGTCAGACTTTATATTTTGAGGCTCCAAAATCACTGCAGATGGTGATTGCAGCCATGAAATTGAAAGACGCTTACTCCTTGGAAGAAAAGTTATGACTAACCTATATAGCATATTCAAAAGCAGAGACATTACTTTGCCAACAAAGGTCCACCTAATCAAGGTTATGGCTTTTCCAGTGGTTATGTATGGATGTGAAAGTTGGACTTTGAAGAAAACTGAGTGCCAAAAAATTGATGCTTTTGAATTGTGGAGTTGGAGAAGACTCTTGAGAGTCCCTTGGATTACATGGAGATCCAACCATCCATTCTAAAGTAAATCAGTCCTGGGTGTTCATTGGAAGGGCTGATCCTAAAGCTGAAACTCCAATACTTTGGCCAGCTCATGTGAAGAGTTGACTCTTTGGTGATGCTGGGAGGGATTGGGGGCAGGAGGAGAAGTGGACGACAGAGGATGAGATGGCTAGATGGCATCACCGACTTGATGGACATGATTTTGAGTCACATCTGGGAGTTGCTGATGGATAAGGATGCCTAGCGTGCTGCAATCCATGGGATCGCAAAGAGTTGGACACGACTGAGCATCTGAATTGGACTGAACTGAAAGCCAAGAATATTTACCGTTATCTCATTACTTAAAAATAAACCTAAGCAATTTTCACTTATTTTAAGTTTTACAATTTATTATTATGGGATACATGTAGGGATCTTTTTCTATGCCAAAGTGTAAATGATAATTAGTTTTCCCAGCATCTTAAAAGTTAATTGCCAGTAAATTCCATTTGTGGTCTCCCTATAACCTCACTAATTACTTTGCTATCAAGAGAATTCAACACAGTTGACAGACTATCATTGTAGTTTTGGAAACATACAAACATTTATATCTGGCCATTTTATGATTGCCAATAATTTAGTATTTCAATCAATACATAATCCACATCCATTAATAACACAATTACTGTTTTAGGCTATTTGGGAGATATGGTAAATTCTAGGAGCATTCATTTTAGAAGATGACATCAACTCATGTTCTTGAATTGGTACAAGGAAAGGCAATCGCAGTTGTATGCTATCTGTCAGAAAAAAATTATTTTAGAAATCCGGAAAAGATTTTTGTAGGGAATCTTTGCTATTTCAAAGGAATGCTGCTGCTGTTGCTGCTGCTTAGTCGCTTCAACCGTGTCCAACTCTGTGAAACCCCATAGACAGCAGCCCATCAGGCTCCTCTAACCCTGGTATTCTCCAGGCAAGAATACTGGAGTAGGTGGCCATTTCCTTCTCTGATACATGCTAAGTCGTTTCAGTCGTGACTGACTCTGTGCAACCCCATGAACAGCAGCCCATCACTCTCCTCTGCCCACGGGATTCTCCAGGCAAGAATACTGGAGTGGGTGGCCATTTCCTTCTCTGATTTAATAGCTAAGTCACGTCTAGCTCTTTGGAATCCCATGGACCGTA
Source organism: Redunca redunca (assembly GCA_006410935.1). Classification (NCBI taxonomy): domain Eukaryota; kingdom Metazoa; phylum Chordata; class Mammalia; order Artiodactyla; family Bovidae; genus Redunca; species Redunca redunca. The sequence continues at coordinate 42,690 of SJYQ01020919.1, forward strand.
GCCCACCAGGCCCCTCTGTCTATGGGATTTCCCAGGCAAGAATACAGGAATGGGCTGCCATTGCCTTCTCCTTCAAAAGAATATTACTCAGCCATTGAAAAGAATACATTTGAATCAGTTCTTATGAGGTGGATGAAACTGGAGCCTATTATACAGAGTGAAGTAAGCCAGAAAGAAAAACACCAATACAGTATACTAATGCATATATATGGAATTTAGAAATATGGTAACAATAACCCTGTATGTGAGACAGCAAAAGAGACACAGATGTATAGAACAGTCTTTTGGACTCTATGGGAGAGGGCAAGGGTGGGAGGATTTGGGAGAATGGCATTGAAACATGTATAATATCATATATGAAACGAATTGCCAGTCCAGGTTCAATACATGATACTAGATGCTTGGGGCTGGTGCACTGGGACGACCCAGAGGGATGGTACAGGGAGGGAGTAGGGAGGGGGTTTCAGGATGAGGAACACGTGTATACCTGTGGTGGATTCATGTTGCTGTATGGCAAAACCAATACAATATTTAAAGTAATTAACCTCCAATTAAAATAAATAAATTTATTAAAAAATGAATATAGAATTTAGTTTTCAAACTTGTGTATGATTGTATTAGATAGGGATGAATAGGGAAAGCATTACACAACTTTAGGTGAATGACTGGTATGTGCAATGTCAGGAAAGGAAAGGGTATGCTAGGGATAAGGAAGAACACAAGTTCAGAACAGGGAGAAATGAACAGGGAGAAATAAAATAGAGGTTGGTTTCTTTGGTAGCACTAGGGAATGCACATCTAATTATTCTGATAGGGAAATTTTATTGTCAGTGATGCTCTGTACTCATCATTCACTAGCAAAATGACAAGACACACTGTGAGAGTAAAATTGAACATTATTTTGAAGAAAAGATTTCACATTTAGTTCCATATTTGTCCTGTGATGAGTTGTAATTGAAATTCAGATACAAAGTCACTATGAGAATACTTTTTTAGTTGTGAAATTGAGGTATACAATTCACTATGAGAATATTTTTTTAGTTGTGAAATTGAGTTATAATAATGGTAAAATAAAAACCCATGAGTCTGTGCTGACAGACTATATATTCTTATTTGTACACTCAGATATTGATAATGAGGTCTTCCTCTGCACATGTACATGGTTATTAACTGTCAAAAGTATAGTTTTTTTTATATTATTTTGAGTTAATGCACTATAATACAACTTTTTATTTTTTGTAATAATTTTAATTATCCATCAGATATATGTATTCTCTTTCAACATATACTAGTTTACAAAATAGTAAAGAAAAATTTAAAGATGGGTTCTTGGCTTTTCTTACATTTTTAACTTGATAAAAAATTATTAGTCAACCATTAGTTACACTCCATACTTGTAATATGGAAACATTAGCTATTCCAGAATGACACCCAAGGTTAGCTACAAATTAAAAACTTTGCTATCAAACAAAAAACTGTGATCCAATATCCTCTGTATTTCACTTAGGAAATAGATGTTGGAGAATAAAAAAAATATGTTCAATATAATCTCCCACTCAATGCTTACAGGTAGGTTGGGGTTAAAAAGAAATTTCCTTTTGCAAACAAACACTAGGATATCTTTAGTAATGCCAAAGTAAGAAATAATCTCAGTAACAAAAGGGCCCAGAAATTTGAATTGCCTATGGCTTTTAGACACTAGAAAACCTATTTTATATTTGTTGGGATGATAACAGGCTTGTGACAAAAAGAGTCAAAAAAAGAATGGTTTCTAGATGAAGAAGTTTTTTCTATAGTTTTGAATTTAGGTTGCTCCAAGCAGAACTCTTTATGAATCATAGAAGTTTTAATTTGCTTACGGTGATATCAAAAGGAGTATTATTCATGTTATTATTTTCTTTTCATGGGGATGAAAATGTACTTGATGATTTCTTGATTCAGTAATTTGGAGCATAATTTCATTAAAAATGTAAATCTATATATATTTACATATATGCATACATATAGATCTCTAGTAGCATATTGGGTACCTACTGACCTGGGGAGTTCCTCTTTCAGTATCCTAACATTTTGCCTTTTCATACTGTTCATGGGGTTCTCAAGGCAAGAATACTGAAGTGGTTTGCCATTCCCTTCTTCAGTGGAAAACATTCTGTCAGATCTCTCAACCATGACCCACCCGTCGTGGTTGGGCCCACAGGGCATGGCTTAGTTTCATTGAGTTAGACAAGGCTGTGGTCCTAGTGTGATTAGATTGACTAGTTTTCTGTGATTATGGTTTCAGTGAGTCTGCTCTCTGATGCCTTCTTGCAACACCTACCATCTTACTTGGGTTTCTCTTACCTTGGATGTGTGGTATCTCTTCACGGCTGCTCCAGGAGAGTGCAGCTGCTGCTCCTTACCTTGGACGATGGGTATCTCCTCACCGCTGCCCCTCCTGACCTTGAACGTGTAGTAGCTCCTCTAGACCCTCCTGTGCCCAAGCAGCCACTGCTCCTTGGACATGGGGTTGTTACTCTCAGCCACTGCCCCTGACCTCCAGCATAGGGTAGCACCTCCTGGCCACTGCCCTGGCCTTGGACGTGGGGTAGCTCCTCTCCGCTGCTCCTGCAGTCGCAGCCTGGCACTCGGCCGTTGCCCCTGACCTCGGACGTGGGATAGCTCCTCTTGGCCACTACCCCCTGGGCATGGGGTCCTCTTGGCTTCTTCCCTGATGTTGACATCAGGTAGCTTCTCTCAGCTGCGCTTGTGCACCATCGCAGCCACCCACAAATGCTAGTAAAGTAATGCTCAAAATTCTCCAAGCCAGGCTTCAGCAATACGTGAACCGTGAACTTCCACATGTTCAAGCTGGATTTAGAAAAGGCAGAGGAACCAGAGGTCAAATTGTCAACATCCATGGGATCATGGAAAAAGCAAGAGAGTTCCAGAAAAACATCTATTTCTGCTTTATTGACTATGCCAAAGCCTTTGACTGTGTGGATGACAATAAACTGTGGAAAATTTTGAAAGAGATGGGAATACAAGGCCACCTGACCTGCCTCTTGAGAAACCTATATGCAGGTCAGGAAGCAACAGTTAGAAATGGACATGGAACAATAGACTGGCTCCAAATAGGAAAAGGAGTATGTCAAGGCTGTATAATGTCACCCTGCTTATTTAACTTATATGCAGAGTATATCATGAGAAATGCTGGACTGGAGGAAGCACAAGCTGGAATCAAGATTGCTGGGAGAAGTATAAATAACCTCAGATATGCAGATGACACCACCCTGATGAAAGTGAAAGAGGAGAGTGAAAAGTTGTGTTGAAGATAAACATTATGAAAACAAAGATCATGGCATCTGGTCCCATCACTTCATGGGAAATAGATGGGGAAACAGTGGAAACAGTGTCAGACTTTATTTTGGGGGGCTCCAAAATCACTGCCGATGGTGATTGCATCCATGAAAATAAAAGATACTTACTCCTTGGAAGAAAAGTTATGACCAACCTAGATTGCATATTCAAAAGCAGAGACATTACTTTGCCAACTTAGGTTTGTCTCGTCAAGGCTATGGTTTTTTCAGTGGTCATGTATGGATGTAAGAGTTGGACTGTGAAGAAAGCTGAGCACTGAAGAATTGATGCATTTGAACTGTGGTGTTGGAAAAGAATCTTGAGAGTCCCTTGGACTGCAAGGAGATCCAACCAGTCCATTCTAGAGATCAGCCCTGGGTGTTTTTTGGAAGGAGTAATGTTAAAGCTGAAACTCCAATACTTTAGCCACCTCATGGAAAGAGTTGACACACTGGAAAAGACTGTGATGCTGGGAGGGATTGGGGGCAGGAGGAAAAGGGGAAGACAGAGGATAAGATGGCTGGATGGCATCACCAACTCGATGGACATGAGTTTGAGTGAACTCCGGGAGATGGTGATGGACAGGGAGGCCTGCCGTGCTGCGATTCATAGGGTCGCAAAAAGCTGGACACGACTGAGCGACTGAACTGACTGAACTGATACATATAGATATATTAGGGATATATATATGTATGTATGTATATGAATTAATCAGGATTCATATCATTTTAGAGAAGAGAGATAAATGAGAGTGAATAAATAAGAAGATATAACATACTAATCTGCCTCATTTTTTATACTTATGTAGACCTTATTTGATTCCATCAATAATTTATTAGTAATGTATATTACTAATTCATTTTCATAAGGCAATATTCTATAGTTTCACTTTAGAAAATTTGGAAAACATAAATAAACAAAAAATAAGATAATCTAGTCTTAACATTTAGATATATCAACTATTGAAAACTGGCTTCCCAGGTGGTGCTAGTGGTAAAGGAACCCGCCTGCCAGTGCAGGAGACTTAGATTTGGGTTTGATCCCTGGGCCAGAATAACTAGAACGCAGCACCCACTACTGAAAATTAATTTATATATTTACAACTTGCATGTTTTAAAAATAATTCCATAATCACAGGATTATAAAGTAAAATCCTTGATTTCTTTGTGCTTTTTTTTCCCCTTTAGTGTTTTCCTAGGTTTCTTGGTAGTAAGCAGCATAACAGGAAGCTCTATGACGTAATGGTTTTAAGAATTGGGAATTTCAGTTATCATCTGAAGCAAGATATAAAAAGGGACAAAAGGAAGAGAAGCCCTTGTTGAAATTTTGATGTTGATATTATTAAAAATTAAAAGCAGAACTTTTAAAATCAAAGTTATATCAGCATGATTTGAACAGAATTGAAGGGCAGAGCACCCTAGAGTCTGAGGTGACCCTGAGAATATATGCCCTCTGACAATGACTGAAATCTTAAAAGCGTACACTGAAATTGCACATACCCATCAGTTCAGTTCAGTCGCTCAGTCATGTCTGACTCTTTGGGACCCCATGAACTGTAGCACACCAGGCCTCTATGTTCATCACCAACATCAGGAGTTCACTCAAACTCATGTCCATCAAGTCATTGATGCCATGCAGCCATCCCATCCTGTGTCATCCCCTTCTCCTCCTGTCCCAATCCCTCCCAGAATAAGGGTCTTTTCCAATGAGTCAACTCTTTGCATGAGGTGGCCAAAGTATTGGAGTTTCAGCTTCAGCATCAGTCCTTCCAAGGAACACCCAGGAGGACTGATCTCCTTTAGGATGGATTGCTTGGATCTCCTTGCAGTCCAAGGGACTCTCAAGAGTCTTCTCCAACACCACAGTTCAAAAGCATCAATTCTCAGTGCTCAGCTTTTTTCACAGTCCAACTCTCACATCCATACATAACCACTGGAAAAACTATAGCCTTGACTAGACGGACCTTTGTTGACAAAGTAATGTCTCTGCTTCTCAATATGCTATCTAGGTGGTCATAACCCTCCTTCCAAGGAGTAAACATCTTTTAATTTCATGGCTGCAATCACCATCTGCAGTGATTTTGGAGCCCCAAAATATAAAGTCTGACACTGTTTCCACTGTTTCTACATCTACTTCCCATGAAGTGATGAAACCAGATGCCATGATCTTTGTTTTCATAATGTTGAGCTTTAAGCCAACTTTTCACTCTCCTCTTTCACTTTCATCAAGAGGCTTTTTAGTTCCTCTTCACTTTCTGCAATAAGGGTGGTGTCATCTGCATAGCTGAGGTCATTGATATTTCTCCTGGAAATCTTGATTCCAGCTTGTGCTTCTTCCAGACCAGCGTTTTTCATGATGTACTCTGCATAGAAGTTAAATAAGCAGGGTGACCGTATACAGCCTTGACGTACTCCTTTTCCTGTTTGGAACCAGTCTGTTGTTCCAGTTCTAACTGTTGCTTCTTGACTTGCATATAGGATTCTCAAGAGGCAGGTCAGGTGGTCTGGTATTCCCATCTCTTTCAGAATTTTCCACAGTTTATTGTGATCCACACACATAGTCAATAAGGCAGAAATAGATGTTTTTCTGGAACTCTCTTGCTTTTTCCATGATCCCATGGATGTTGGCAATTTGACCTCTGGTTCCTCTGCCTTTTCTAAATCCATCTTGAACATGTGGAAGTTCACGGTTCACGTATTGCTGAAGCCTAGTTTGGAGAATTTTGAGCATTATTTCCCTATCGTGTAAGATGAGTGCAACTGTGCGGCAGTTTGAGCATTCTTTGGCATTGCCTTTCTTTGAGATTGGAATGAAAACTGACCTTTTCCAATCCTGTGTGCACTGCTGAGTTTTCCAAATGTTCTGGCATATTGAGTGCAGCACTTTCACAGCATCATCCTTCAGGATTGGACGTGGAGTAGCTCCTCTCACACATACTTATCATGACTTCCAAATCTGATTTAGATTTCTAGAGGCAGAGACATACATATAAATTCTTTAAGCACATTAACCAATCATGTATTTCCAGCCTATCTGCCTACATTAAAAACATTATAAAATTTTATTTATCATATTTTAACCTCAATGATTGCAGAAGATGATCCTTCTGTACATCACACTCATATGCAATACCAGGTATATTCCAGAACAAGTCCACTGTAGCCTGTTAATTGCCTGAGTATTTGCTCCTCTGTCATTAATCCCAGAACCTCTCCAATAACTGCTTCTGGACAAAGCTGTTCTCTAATTGTTAACAAAAATTATTAAAAGCTTATTTTTAAGAAAAAGAAAACACAAAGTAATTAAAATCTATATTAATAATTAGTGGTTTTGAAATATAATAGGGTTTCAGAATATTTCTGGAATATTAGAGCTTATAACTAGGTCAGGTCACAATTTTAGGTGAATATATCTGCTTCCTAAAATTGGAATTTTTATCCACAGCTTTCTTATCCATTCATCTGCTGATGGACATCTAGGTTGTTTCCATGTCCTGGCTATTATATACAGTGCTGTGATGAACATTGGGGTACACATGTCTCTTTCAATTCTGGTTTCTTTGGTGTGTATGCCCATCAGTGGGATTTCTGGGTCATAAGGCAGTTCTATGTCCAGGTTTTTAAGGAATATCCACACTGTTCTCCACTGTGGCTGTACTAGGTTGCATTCCCAACAACAGTGTAAGAGAGTTCCCTTTTCTCCACACCCTCTCCAGCATTTATTGCTTGTAGACTTTTGGATCACAGCCATTCTGACTGGGGTGAAATGGTACCTCATTGTGGTTTTGATTTGCACTTTTCTAATAATGAGTTATGTTGAGTATGTTTTCATGTGTTTGTTAGCCATCTGTATGTCTTCTTTGGGGAAATCTCTGTTTAGCTCGTTGGCCCATTTTTTGATTGGGTCGTTTGTTTTTCTGGAATTGAGCTGCAGGAGTTGCTTGTGTATTTTTGAGATTAGTTCTTTGTCAGTTGCTTTATTTGCTATTATTTTCTCCCATTCTGAAGCCTGTCTTTTCACCTTGCTTATAGTTTCGTTTGTTGTGCAGAAGCTTTTAATTTTAATTAGGTCCTATTTGTTTATTTTTGCTTTTATTTCCAATATTCTGGGAGGTGGGTCATAGACGATCTTCCTGTGATGTATGTTAGAGAGTGTTTTGTCTATGTTCTCCTCTAAGAGTTTTATATTTTCTGGTCTTATGTTTAGATCTTTAATCCATTTTGAGTTTATTTTGGTGTAAGGTGTTAGAAAGTGTTCTAGTTTCATTCTTTTACAAGTGGTTGACCAGTTTTCTCAACACCACTTGTTAAAGAGATTGTCGTTTCCCTATTGTATAATCTCCTTTGTCAAAGATAAGTTGTCCATAGGTGTGTGGATTTATCTCTGGGCTTTCTATTTGGTTGCATTGATCTAAATTTCTGTCTTTGTGCCAGTACCATACTGTCTTGATGACTATGGCTTTGTAGTAAAGCCTGAAGTCAGGCAGGTTGATTCCTCCAGTTCCATTTTCCTTTCTCAAGATTGCTTCGGCTACTCGAGGTCTTTTGTATTTCTACAAATTGTGAAATTATTTGTTCTAGCTCTGTGAAAAATACCGTTGGTAGCTTGATAGGGCTTGCATTGAATCGATAGATTGCTTTGGGTAGTATACTCATTTTCACTATATTGATTCTTCTGATCCATGAACATGGAATATTTCTCCATCTATTAGTGTCCTCTTTGATTTCTTTCATCAGTGTTTTATAATTTTCTATATATAGTCTTAAGTNATTTCTTTCACCAGTGTTTTATAATTTTCTATATATAGTCTTAAGTTTCTTTAGGTAGATATATTCCTAAGCATTTTATTCTTTTCGTTGCAATGGTGAACGGAATTGTTTCCTTAATTTCTCTTTCTATTTTCTCATTATTAGTGTATAGGAATGCAAGGGATTTCTGTGTGTTGATTTTATATCCTGCAACTCTACTATATTCATTGATTTGCTCTAGTAATTTTCTGGTGGAGTCTTTAGGGTTTTCTCTGTAGAGGATCATGTCATCTGCAAACAGTGAGAGTTTTACTTCTTCTTTTCCAGTTTGGATTCCTTTTATTTCTTTTTCTGCTCTGATTGCTGTGGCCAAAACTTCCAAAACTATGTTGAATAGTAGTGGTGAAAGTGGGCACCCTTGTTTTGTTCCTGACTTTAGGGGAAATGCTTTCAATTTTTCACCATTGAGGATAATGTTTGCTGTGGGGTTGTCATATATAGCTTTTGTTATGTTGAGGTATGTTCCTTCTATTCCTGCTTTCTGGAGAGCTTTTATCATAAATGGATGTTGTATTTTGTCAAAGGCTTTCTCTGCATCTATTGAGATAATGATATGTCTTTTATTTTTCAATTTATTAATGTGGTGTATTACATTGACTGATTTGCAGATATTGAAGAATCCTTGCATCCCTGGGATAAAGCCCACTTGGTCATGGTGCATGATCTTTTTAATGTGTTGTTGGATTCTGATTGCTAGAATTTTGTTAAGGATTTTTGCATCTATGTTAATCAGTAATATTGGCCTGTAGTTTTCTGTTTTTGTGGCATCTTTGTCTAGTTTTGGTATTAGGGCGATGGTGGCCTCATAGAATGAGGTTGGAAGTTCACCTTCCTCTGCAATTTTCTGGAAGAATTTGAGTAAGATATGTGTTATCTCTTCTCTACATTTTTGGTATTATTCAGCTGTGAAGCCGTCTGAACCTGGGCTTTTGTTTGCTGGAAGATTTCTGTGGTATATATACACAATGAAGTATTACTCAGCCATTAAAAAGAATACATTTGTATCAGTTCTGATGAAGTGGGTGAAACTGGAGCCTATTATACAGAGTGAAGTAAGCCAGAAAGAAAAACACCAATACAGTATACTAATGCATATATATGGAATTTAGAAAGATGAGAATGATAACCCTGTATGCGAGATAGCAAAAGAGACACAGATGTATAGAACAGTCTTTTGGACTCTGTGGGAGAGGGAGAGGATGGGATGATTTGGGGGAATGTCATGGAAACATGTATAATATCATATAAGAAATGAATCGCCAGTACAGGTTCAATACAGGATCCTTGGGGCTGGTGCACTGGGATGACCCAGAGGGATGGTATGGGGAGGGAGGTGGGAGGGGGGTTCACGATGGGGAATACGTTTACGCTGATGGTGGATTCATGTTGATGTGTGGCAGAACCAGTACAATATTGTAAAGTATTTAGCCTCCAATTAAAATAAATAAATTTAAATTAAAAATAAAAGTATATGTGTAAAAAAAAATTGATTTTTTTTAGCAGCATAATACCTCAAAATCTAGGCCCATCATTATGTCCTGGAAGGAAATCTGTACACTTACTTGTCCAAGAATACTAACTAATGTAAGTATTTATTCCTCTTAGAGCAACTCCCAAGGGCATGATTTTATCCCTATGTATCATAATTATTAATTGCAAGCATACTTTTCCCAAATACTTATATATACAGTATTAAATAGCTTGATATACAAGACAAAGTCAATTTAATCCAGACAACACTATAAATATCAACCTAGTATTTAATAATATTTTCTCCAACATGGCAGAAAACACCAAGCCCATGTTTCCCTCCTGTTATAACATCTTCAGCTTCAGAACTCCTAGAAAGAAACACTTTAAAAATACATAACACAATAACACAATATCACACACAGGCACACACAAATTCATCACACACAAATTAACCCTGAATACTCATTGGAAAGAATGATGCTGAAGCTGAGCTTCCAATAGTTTGGCCACTTGATGCAAAGAGCCAACATTTTGGAAAAGACCTCGATGCTGGGAAAGATTGAGGGAAGGAGGAGAAAGGGATGACAGATGAGATGGCTGGATGGCATTACTGACTCAATGGACATGAGTTAAAACAAACTCTGGGAAATAGTGGAGGACAGGGAAACCTGGCATACTTTAGTTCTTGGGGATCTCAAGGAACTGGAACTGACTTAGTGACTGAACAACAGCAACAACACACACACACACACACACACACCCTTCTAACAATATAAAAGAATTTCCAGTCAAGCCTTGAAAAGAAAACAGGGAATGCAGGATAATACTCTAAATTTGCAAGGTCACAGCTCTGCTAACATATACATGTTTATTAAAGAGAAGACACGGATTCTATACATTTATGTTCTTTACACAATTAAAGGATTCACACAGAAGAGTGAGGAAAAATTTGCCTTATACATCCATGATCAAAAAGGTTTATTTTCAAGAGAAG
>SJYQ01020919.1:53398-64765 GCA_006410935.1 Redunca redunca
CACACATTATTTAAATTCAATTAACTTTTTTTTTCTTTTTACTACAAAACAAACCAAAATGTATGGCATTTCTTAGAGTTAAATATTATATCTTCAAAATATTTTTATTTTAATAGAATATTTAAAGAATGCACTACTTATATGCCTTATTTAGCATTTTCATTGCCTCTCCTGTGTATTATATACCTCAGTAATGTAAAAATATATTATGTGTTATGTCACTAGCTTTAGTTTCTTTTTCAAAAAATCAAGAAGGAATTAAGTGCTTTGCTTCAAATTATTTTCCTGGTAGTGGAGTTTTATACATTTCAGCAGGAGCTTTACAATGTCTGAGCCTCCACTTTTTTCCTGAATTTATAACTTCTTTTGCAGGGTAAGTCAACAACAAAGATAAATACCTATAAGTCAAGTCGCTCAGTCGTGTCCGACTCTTTGCAGTCCCATGGACCGTAGCCTAACAGGCTCCTCTGTCAATGGGATTTTCCAGGCAAGAGTACTGGAGTGGGTTGCCATTACTTTCTCCAGGGGATCTTTCTGACCCTGGGATCGAACCCAGAATACTAGAGACCAACAGGGACCACTAGGGAATTACCTGGTGGCTCAGACAGGAAATCGTCTGCCTACAATAAAAAAAAAGGAGGCTCAAAGAAATACCTATAGGTGAACTGAATATAAATGATGCCATGGAGGTATAGATTACTCACTCAAATATAGGTGGTCATAGATCTAGGAGTCAGAAATTTATTCTTGATATTCACAATGAAATAATATGCAGACATAAATAGTGCTCTTACCCTTCTCCATCAGAGAACACATAGTCTGAAAACCACAATCACAGAAAACTAACTAATCTAATCACACGGACCACAGCCTTGTCTAACTCAATGAAACTATGAGCCATGCCATGAAGGCTACCCAAGACAAATGGGTCATGGTGGAGAGCTCTGACAAAATGTGGTCCAATGGAGAAGGGAACGGTAAACCACTTCAGTATTCTTGCCTTGAGAACCCCATGAACAGTATGAAAAGGCAAAATATAAGACACTGAAAGATGAACTCCCAGGTCAGTAGGTGCCTGATATAATACTGGAGATCAGTGGAGAAACAACTCCAGAAAGAAAGAAAAGATGAAACCAAAGCAAAAACAGCACCCAGTTGTGGATGTGACTGGTGATGTAAGCCAAGTCAGATGCTGTAAAGAGCAATATTGCATAGGAACCTGGGATGTTAGGTCCATGAATCAAAGAAAACAGAACTGGTTAGATAGGAGATGGCAAGAGTGAACGTCGACATTCTAGGAATCAGAGAACTAAAATGGACTGGAATGGGTGAATTTAACTGAGATGATCATTATATCTACTGGAATAGATGTAGAATCCCTTAGAAGAAATGAAATAGTCATCATAGTCAACAAAAGAATACAAAATGCAGTACTTGGATTCAATCTGATAAATGACAGAATGATCTCTATTCATTTCCAAGGCAAACCTTTCAATGTCATGGTAATCCAAGTCTATGCCTCAACCAGCAATGATGAAGAAGCTGGAGTTGGATGGTTCTATGAAGGCCTTCAAGACCTTCTAGAACTAACATTCCCCAAAAGATGTCCTTTTCATTATAAGGGACTGGAATGCAAAAGTAGGAAGTCAAGAAACACCTGGAGTAACAGGAAAACTTTTCATTGGAGTACAGAATGAAGCAGGGCAAAGGCTAATAGAGTTTTGCTAAGAGAACGCACTGGTCATAGCAAACACCCTCTTCCAACAACACAAGTGAAGACTCTACACATGTACATCACCAGATGGTCAACACTGAAATCAGATTGATTATGTTCTTTGCAGCCAAAGATGGAAAAGCTTTATACAGTCAGTAAAAACAAGACCAGGAGCTTACTGTGGCTCAGATCATGAACACCTTATTGCCAAATTCAGATTTAAATTGAAAGTAAGGAAAACCACTAGACCATTGAGGTATGACTTAAGTCACATCCCTAAAGATTATAATTTTTTACTTAAGATTGCAGTCTCCTATAATGAAAAGGACATCTTTTCTGGATGTTAGTTCTAAAAGGTCTTCTAGATCTTCATAGAAACATTGAACCTCAGCTTCTTCAGCATTACTGGTTGGGGCATAGACTTGGATTACTGTGATATTGAATGGTTTGCCTTGGAAACGAATAGAGATCATTCTGTCATTTTTGAGATTGCATCCAAGTACTGCATTTCAGACTCTTTTGTTGACCATGATGGCTACTCCATTTTTCTAAGAGATTCCTGCCCGCAGTAGTAGATATAATGGTCTTCTGAGTTAAATTCACCCATTCCAGTCCATTTTAGTTCGCTGATTCCTAGAATGTCGACATTCACTCTTGCCATCTCCTGTTTGACCACTTCCAATTTGCCTTGATTCATGGACCTAACTTTCCAGGTTCCTATGCAATATTGCTCTTTACAGCATCGGACCTTGCTTCTATCACCAGTCACATCCACAGATGGGTATTGTTTTTGTTTTGGCTCAATCCCGTCATTCTTTCTGGAGTTATTTCTCCACTGATCTCCAGTAGCATATTGGGCAGCTACTGACCTGGAGAGTTCCTCTTTCAGTATCCTAACATTTTGCCTTTTCATACTGTTCATGGGGATCTCAAGGCAAGAATACTGAAGTAGTTTTCCATTCCCTTCTTCAGTGGACCACATTTTGTCAGACCTCTCCACCATGACCCACCCATTTTGGGTGGCCCCACAGGGCATGGCTTAGTTTCATTGAGTGAGACAAGGCTGTGGTCCTAGTGTAATTATATTGACTAGTTTTCTGTGATTATGGTTTCAGTGAGTCTGCCCTCTAATGCCCTCTTGCAACACCTACCATCTTACTTGGGCTTCTCTTACCTTGGACGTGGGGTATCTCTTCATGGCTGCTCCAGCAAAGTGCAGCCACTGCCGCTTATCTTGGACGAGGGGTATCTCCTCATTGCTGCCCCTCCTGACCTTGAACATGGAGTAGCTCCTCTAGGCCCTCCAGCCCCCACACAGCCACTGCTCCCTGGACGTGGGGTTGCTCTTCCCATGTGCTGCCCTGACCTCAGATGTTGTGTAGCAACTCTCAGCCATTCCTGCGCCATCACAGCCTGGCTCAGCTTTCTTCACATTCCAACTCTCGCATCCATACATGACCACTGGAAAAACCATAGCCTTGACTAGACGGACCTTTGTTGGCAAAGTAATGTCTCTGCTTTTCAATATGCAATCTAGGTTGGTCATAACTTTTCTTGCAAAGAGTACACGTATTTTAATTTCATGGCTGGAGTCACCATCTGCAGTGATTTTGGAACCCCCCAAAAATAAAGTCTGACACTGTTTCCACTGTTTCTCCACTTCTCTGAAGTGATGGGACCAGATGTCATGTATGGATGTGAGAGTTGGACTGTGAAGAAAGCTGAGCACCGAAGAATTGATACTTTTCAACTGTGGTGTTGGAGAAGTCTCTTGAGAATCCCTTGGACTGCAAAGAGATCCAACCAGTCCATTCTAAAGGAGATCAGTCCTGGGTGTTCTTTGGAAGGAATGATGCTATGGCTGAAACTGCATTACTTTGGCCACCTCATGTAAAGAGTTATCTCATTGGAAAAGACTCTGATATTGGGAGGGATTGGGGGAAGGAGGAAAAGGGGACAATAAAGGATGAGATGGCTGGATGTCATCACGGACTCGATGGACATAAGTCTGAGTGAACTCCAGGAGATGGTGATGGACAGGGAGGCCTGGCGTGCTGCGATTCATGGGGTCACAAATAGTCGGACACAACTGAGTGACTGAGCTGAACTGAACTTAAAGATTATATGTTGAAGTGACAAATAGAAGTAAGGGACTAGATCTGATAGATAAAATGCCTGATGAACTATGGACAATGTTCATGACATTGTAAAGGAGACAGGGATTAAGACCATCCCCAGGAAAAAGAAGTGCAAAAAAGCAAAATGGCTGTCTGGGGAGGCTTTACAAATAGCTGAGAAAAGAAGAGAAGCAAAAAGCAAAAGAGAAAGTAAAGATATACCCATTTGAATGCAGAGTTCCAAAAAATAGCAAGGAGACACAAGAAAACCTTCCTCAGCGATCAATGCAAAGAAAGAGAGGAATACAACATAACGGGAAAAACTAGAGATCTCTTCAAGAAAATTAGAGATACCAAGGGTATTTCATGCAAAGATCAGCACGTTAAGGGAAAGAAATGTTATGGACCTAACAAAAGCAGAAGATAATAAGAAGAGGTGGCAAGAATACACCAAAGTACTGTACAAAAAATATTTTCATGACCCAGAAGATAATCATGATGGTGTGATCATTCATATAGAGCCAGACATCCTGGAATGTGAGGTCAAGTGGGCCTTAGAAAGTATCACTACAAACAAAGCTAGTGGAGGTGATGGAATTCCAGTTGAGCTATTTCAAATCCTAAAAGATAATGCTGTGAAAGTGCTGCACTCAGTATGCCAGCAAATTTGGAAAACTCAGCAGTGGCCACAGGACTGGAAAAGTTCAGTTTTTATTCCATTCCCTAAGAAAGGCAATGCCAAAGAATGCTCAAACTATCTCACAATTGCACCCATCTCACACACTAGCAAAGTAATGCTCAAAATTCTCAAAGCCAGGCTTCAACAATACATGAATTGTGAAATTCCAGATGCTCAAGCTGGTTTTATAAAAGACAGAGGAACCAGAGGTCAAATGCCAGCATCCCCTGGGTCATTGAAAAAGCAAGAGAGTTCCAGAAAAATGTCTCTTTCTGTTTTATTGACTATACCAAAGCTTTTGACTGTGTGGATCAAAATAAACTCGAAAATTCTGAAAGAGATGGGAATACCAGACCACCTGACCTGCCTCTTGAGAAACCCATATGCAGGTCAGGAAGCAACAGTTAGCACTGGAATTGGAACATTAGATTGGATCTAAATAGGAAAAGGAGTACATCGAGGCTGTCTATTGTCAATGTGCTTTTTTAACTTATATGCAGAAAGAAAAGAGAAAGTGAAAGTCACTCCGTCATGTCCAACTCTTTTCAACCACATGGATTATACAGTCCATGGAAATCTCCAGGCCAGAATACTGGAGTGTTTATCCTTTCTCTTCTCCAGGGGGATCTTCTCAACCCAGGGATCAAACCCAGGTCTCCCGCATTGCAGGCATTCTTTACCAGCTTAGTCATGAGGGAAGATATGCAGAGTACATCATGAGAAACACTGGGCTGGATGAAGCACAACCTGGAATCAAGATTGCCAGGAGAAATATCAATAGCCTAAGATATGCAGATGACACCACCCTTATGGCAGAAAGTGAAGAAGAACTAAAGAGCCTCTTGATGAAATTAAACAAAAGCATGAAAAAGTTGGCTTAAAGCTCAACATTCAGAAAACTAAGATCATGGCATCTGGGTCCCTTCACTTCGTGGCAAATAGAGGGAGAAATAGTAGAAACTGTAGCAGACTTTATTTTGGGAAGGCTCTAAAATCATTCAAGATGGTGACTGCAGCCATGAAGTTAAAAGATGCTTACTCCTTGGAAGAAAAGTTATGACCAACCTAGACAACATATTAAAAAGCAGAGACATTTACTTTGCCAACAAAGATCCATCTAGTTAACACTATGGTTTTTCTAGTAGTCATGTATGGATCTGAGAGTTGGTTTATAAAGAAAGCTGAGCATCAAAGAATTTATGCTTTTGAAGTGTGGTGTTGGAGAAGACTCTTAAGAGTCCCTTGGACTGCAAGGAGATCCAACCAGTCCATCCTGAAGGAAATCAGTCCTGAATATTCATTGGAAGGTCTGACGTTGAAACTGAAAATCCAATACTTTGGCCATCTGGTGTGAAAAGCTGACTCATTTGAAAAGACCCTGATGATGGAAAAGATAAAAGGTGGGAGGAGAAGGGGCTCACAGATGACCCAATGGTTGGATGGCATCACTGACTCTATGGACATAAGATTGAGTAATCTCTGGGAGTTGGTGATGGACAGGGAGGCCTGGTGTGCTGCAGTCCATGGGGTCACAAAGGGTTGGACACCACTGACAGACTGAACTGAACTGAAATAGTGCTCAGTAGTCAAAAGCAATGGGGTAGAAAACAAAATACCTTGTAAAATATTGTATATTCCTTTTTATCTTTTACTTTAAAAGACAAAGATCACATTCTCCTGCAAATAACTCAAAAGTGATCCATACAATAACATCTTTAAGTATACTAAGTCTTTAATAAAACTCAAATTTTTATCTATCAAAAATTTTAAATAAGCACACATAATAACAAAGGAGCAAAAATGTCATTTGACTCACAAATCCAACATACATAGTTTACCTCACATATCTAAATGAGTTTAGTTATGAATGCTACTTATTTAGAATGTTTATTCTACATAGTATGTTATGATATAAGCTTAAAACTATTTATTTACTGTGATTACTTATATCAGATACTTGTGTTGCCTATGATACTGGACCAACCACTATTCTCAAATGTCAGAATTAATTTACCAAAGAACAGAATACCTGATTCAATTTTAATTTAACACCTGACCATCTATCTTAAATTTAATGTTCACTTACATTTCACAACCAAATCATTATTCTCTATAAATGTAACATTCTCTCCCCTTTGATATAACTGAAGTAAAATAATAAAAATATATTTCTTGCAAATTACATGATATAAGTACTTGTGCATGAGGCCCAGTTAAGTGAATCAGTATTAAAAAATATTCCATCTAATCCTGAGTCTCACTTTTCTTTCCAAAAATTAAAAGATGATATGCTAAATACACACATATATACACACACAGCTGAAACACAACTCATCTCTTATTAGACATGAGCTAAAGAGATTATCAGAGATATAGCTATCATTATCTTAACCTCTATAAACAGGTTGTTATTGTGTAGACAGCTTCCAATTCTGTGGAAAATGTCCACAGACCTCGTGCAAGGAAGTAGATTTACACTGTTAGAAATGTGGGCTTTTCCCATGACGAGTGAACCTAAAAAACTGAATAAGCACAGTTATGAAGTTAACATGTGGGTAGAAGTTTGGGAAGAAAAGTGAAGGTAACTGGCAACTTAGTGGTAGAATTAAAAAAGAAAAAAAAGAACTGTGAACAGTTCTCCTTGCCATTTCACTTCTTATAGCACAAACTAATGACCTAAAAGGAAGAACAAAGAGTGATAGTTTAGTCAGTAGAGTTAATTTGTTGTGAGCCAAAAGCTGGCTTCACCTTTTATATATGGATTTCTTTGGGCAATTTCCATAATTTCTATTTATATACCTCCATGTTCCCCATTTGGAAATGGTAATAATAAAAGTTATTAATTCCCCAGACTGCTAAGATGATTATAAACTAGACTACTATATGCAGGTCAGGAAGCAACAGTTAGAACTGGACATGGAACAACGGACTGGTTCCAAATAGGAAAAGGAGTACGTCAAGGCTGTATATTGTCACCCTGCTCATTTAACTTATATGCAGAGAACATCATGAGAAACGCTGGGCTGGAAGAAGCACAAGCTAGAATCAAGATTGCCAGGAGAAATATCAATGACCTCAGAAATGCAGATGACACCACCCTTATGGCAGAAAGTGAAGAGGAACTAAAAAGCCTCTGGATGAAAGTGAAAGAGGAGAGTGAAAAGATGGCTTAAAGCTTAACATTATGAAAACGAAGATCATGGCATCTGGTCCCATCACTTCAAGGGAAATAGATGGGGAAACAGTGGAAACAGTGTCAGACTTTATTTTTTTGGGCTCCAAAAACTGAACTGAATGTTGACCAAGGTTATTACAACAGGGAAGAGAGTCCAAATTGGAGTCTGAACTTCAGTTCAGTTCTGTTCCGTTTAGTTCAGTTCAGTTCAGTCGTGTCCGACTCTTTGTGACCCCATGAATCGCAGCACGCCAGACCTCCCTGTCCATCACCAACTCCCAGAGTTCACTCAGATTCATGTCCATTGAGTCAGTGATGCCATCCAGCCATCTCATCCTCTGTCGTCCCCTTCTTCTTCTGCATCCAATCCCTCCCAGAATCACAGTCTTTTCCAATGAGTCAACTCTTCGCATGAGGTGGCCAAAGTACTGGAGTTTCAGCTTTAGCATCATTCTTTCCAAAGAAATCCGAGGGCTGATCTCCTTCAGAATGGACTGGTTGGATCTCCCTACAGTCCAAGGGACTGTCAATAGTCTTCTGCAACATCACAGTACAAAAGCATCAATTCTTTGGCGCTCAGCCTTCTTCACAGTCTAACTCTCACATCGATACATGACCAAAGGAAAAAACCATAGACTTGACTAGACGGACCTTAGTTGGCAAAGTAATGTCTCTGCTTTTGAATATACTATCTAGGCTGGTCACAACTTTTCTACCAAGGAGTAAGCGTCTTTTAATTTCATGGCTGCAATCACCATCTGCAGTGATTTTGGAGCCCAAAAAAATAAAGTCTGACACTGTTTCCACTGTTTCCCCATCTATTTCCCATGAAGTAATGGACTGGATGCCATGATCTTCATTTTCTGAATGTTGAGCTTTAGGCCAACTTTTTCACTTTCCACTTTCACTTTCATCAAGAGGCTTTTTAGTTCTTCTTCACTTTCTGCCATAAGGATGGTGTCATCCTCATATCTGAGGTTATTGATATTTCTCCCGGCAATCCTGATTCCAGCTTGTGTTTCTTCCAGTCCAGCATTTCTCATGATGTACTCTGCATAGAAGTTAAATAAGCAGGGTGACAATATACAGCCTTGATGTACTCCTTTTCCTATTAGGAACCAGTCTGTTGTTCCATGTCCAGTTCTAACTGCTGCTTCCTGACCTGCATATAGATTTCTCAAGAGGCAAGTCAGGTGATCTGGTATTCCCATCTCTTTCAGAATTTTCCACAGTTTATTGTGATCCACACAGTCAAAGGCTTTAGCATAATCAATAAAGCAGAAATAGATGTTTTTCTGGAACTCTCTTGCTTTTTCCATGATCCAGAGAATGTTGGCAATTTGGTCTCTGGTTCCTCTTCCTTTTCTAAAATCACCTTGAACATCTGGAAGTTCATGGTTCACGTATTTCTGAAGGCTGGCTTGGAGAATTTTGAGCATTGCTTTACTAGCACGTGAGATGAGTATAATTGTGTGGTAGTTTGAGCATTCTTTGGCATTGCCTACTTAACTCCCCTTAAATAAACAGTGGGATGTTTTAAAGAGCTGAGGAGCAGGGAATCACAGTTAGTTTTTACTGCTACTGCTGCTGCTAAGGCACTTCAGTCGTGTCTGACTCTCTGCGACCCCATAGACGGCAGGCTCCCCCTTCCCTGGGATTCTCCAGGCAAGAACACTGGAATGGGTTGCCATTTCCTTCTCCAGTGCATGAAAGTGAAAAGTGAAAGTGAAGTCGCTCAGTCGTGAGAGTTGGACTGTGAAGAAAGTTGAGTGCCGAAGAATTGATGCTTTTGAACTGTGGTGTTGGAGAAGACTCTTGAGAGTCCCTTGGACTGCAAGGAGATCCAACCAGTCCATTCTAAAGGAGATCAGTCCTGGGTGTTCTTTGGAAGGAATGATGCTAAAGCTGAAACTGAAGTGCTTTGGCCACCTCATGTGACGAGTTGACTCATTGGAAAAGGCTGTGATGCTGGGAGGGATTGGGGGCAGGAGGAGAAGGGGACGACTGAGGATGAGATGGCTGGGTGGCATCACTGACTCGATGGAGGTGAGTCTGAGTGAACTCTGGGAGTTGGTGATGGACAGGGAGGCCTGGCGTGCTGCGATTCATGGGGTCGCAAATTGTCAGATACAACTGAGTGACTGAACTGAACTGAAGGTAAATGTTAAGGTCCCCTTGGTCACATGTAATTAGTAGGTACTTGGTAAATACAAATTGGTATTGTTATTATGGTTATAAGTATTTCTAATATGCTTTTAATATCAATTGTAAGGGAAATGTAAGACTGTTGTGCAGCATTTTCTGGGACAAAACTACTTTGTTTCTATCTTCATACTTCATTCTTTTACTATAAGGTTTCTTTCATTCCCACATTCCATCAGTCAAATTCTAAATTTTATCAACTACTGCAATGGCCTGAATTGTGTGCCTCACTTCCAAATTTATATTAAACTTCTAAACCCCCAGGATAATGATATTCGGAAATGGGGCCTTTGGGAGGTAATTAGGTTAAATGAGGTCAGGAGAGTGTAGCTTTCATGCTGGTATTAGTGCCCTTTATCAGAAGAGAGACCTGAGAGTTTGCTCACTCTCTGCTTTTCTCTGCCATGTGAGGGAAGACCAGGGACCGTCATTGGTAAGGTAGGAAGAGAGCTGTTGGTACCCTGATCTTAGATTTTCAGCCTTCAGAACTGTGAGAAATTTCTGTTGTTTAAGCTACCTGGTCTACGGTATTTTGTTACTGCCACCCAAACAGACTAATACAACTATCAAATCCCACAAAAATTTTCAAATATAAACACCACAATACTAATGTTATTGGTAGTAATGTTATAAAGATTAGTAATTTTTTTAAAATTATGGTAAATGGAATTCCCTGGTGACCCAGTGGCTAAGACTTTGCACTTCCACTGCAGGGGGCATGGATTCAATCCCTGGTCAGGAACTAAGATCCTACATGCCATATGGACAAAAAAAAAAAAAAAGAGTAAAGATTACTATATATATATATATTTACTGTGTACCAGGCACAGTTTTAAGCACTTATCATGCATTTAATCCTCACAATACCATTGTATGATGAGTGCCTTTATTATCCCTAATTTGCTAATGTACAGAGTTATAAAATGGTTAATATACTAAACAGAAAATTCTCTTTCCTTTGATCTTCAATCGCATGTACTGCTGCTGATTTTCTTATGTCATTATTGCTGTGGACATTTATTTGCTACCAAATCAGAAATAAAGTTACTAGAAGCTGGTTTCCAATTATGACCTATTTTGAATTATTTTCAATAGTTGCCAATAAATACAAGATTAAAAAATAAATATTTAAATCAAAATGTCTTGCAATGACTCAGATACACTTCTGATGAAAAACAATTAAAGAATTGACACCAACGGGCATACAGAATGATGAAAAGAAATTGATCATCTGGGCTGTGTTCTTGATCTTGAAAAGGTTGACAAATTATATATGTTGTGTTCCCAATTACTTACATTTTCTTGCCATTTATAATAACAGAGAGAATCAGGACCTCATTCAAAGCAGAGAATAAATGTACAATTTATTTACAAGACCTTTGTAATTATTTCATTTTCAAATATGACAGTAAGGTGTAAAGACCTCAGAAAGAATCAAATGAAAATGACAAAAAAGAAAAAAATGAAAATGACACATTAT
>SJYQ01020929.1:0-14783 GCA_006410935.1 Redunca redunca
TAAGGAAAAATGAAATCTGCTATGTCCAAGCGTTGAAATGGACAGACTCCCATCTAATGTTTCCTCTGGGGGGAATCTAGGAAGCGCTAATGGAAGAATACGCAATTGCGGCTCAAGTGTGGAAGCTGAGCACGTGTGACCTGTGTGAGATCGCCAGGAACAGTGTGCTGCAGAGTGGCCTCTCGCATCAGGTACCTCTTGTCCTTTCCACACCGTACATCAGATGCCTGCTGTGTGCCAGGCGTTTCTTCAGCCCTGCCACTGGGGATGGATGAAACAAGCAGGGTCTCTGCCACATTCTAGGGGAGAGCGCTGGGGAGACTCCTAAATTTTCCTGGCTGCTCTGTCGCCTTTTTCAGATCCCTGCTCACACGTCACCTCCTTGGAGAGGCCTTCCCGATCACTCATTCTATGGTAGCCACACACCTGCCCTCATTATCCATCCCTTAAGTCTGTTTTTTTTCCATAACGTTTATTACTACCGACATTGCCATTATGTAGTCATGTGTTTTTCTGACCTGCCTTCCAGAATATAAGTTCAGCATTACATCCCTGAGGTCAGGATTAGACTCTGGCACATCATAAGCACTCAGTGCTTCTCAAATAGCTGAACAGTACCTAGATTGAGCAGAAAACTCCAGGAATAGGACCCAGACATCACTCATTTTTTTTTTTAATAGCTCCCTAGGTGATTCTGATATGGAGCCAGGGTTGAGAACCACTGCTCCAGTGGGTGTCTGTGTCCCTGGGCAGTGTCAATGGTATAGGGAGAGGGCTGCATTGTGCCACTCTTGTTGGACGCTGGTGCAGATGAGAGGTAAGGCTTAAGATTCATTTTGTGGGGACTTGGTTCCCTGGACTGGTTGTCCCCAGGCACATCTGTGTGCCCTTGTCAGCTCTCGGGAGAGACTTCTAGAATCTTCACATCTTTACCTTGCTTTCTTCATTGCCAGCAGCTCATATAGTTCTTGTCTTTCTGATCAAGGAAAGCAGTTAGAAATGAAGGGACTGAATGTGGTTATCAGGGTGTCATCCTTGAGGACAGGAAGGCAGGAGGAATTTTCTAACAGCTCTGTGAGGAAAGATGTCTTGATGGAGGGCCTGCTTTGAAGGAATAGCCTGATTTGGTATGGCAAAGTCTGAGCTGCCATGTCGATATAGAAAGTGAATATAAGGTATATTGTTTCATTTGTATTTCTCTTGGTCCATAGGAAAAGCAAAAATTTCTGGGACAAAATTACTATAAAGAAGGACCTGAAGGAAATGATATCCGGAAGACAAATGTTGCTCAGATCCGGATGGCATTCCGATACGAGACCCTGTGCAATGAGCTCAGCTTCCTGTCTGATGCCATAAAATCAGAAGAGATTACAGCCCTAACCAACTAGTTGAGCACTGGTCGTGTGTTTTAACTTTTTGGTTTAATTTCAAGTCTGCCGTGATTAACAGCGGTCAAGATACCAAACTAGGACTTTCCTCCACGGAGAGGATACCACTGAAGAACTTTCAAACTAGTGATTTTTGGTTGCACTGTTCACTTTATGGTCTAACATGCCCATTTCGGTGGCTTCCCTGGTGGCTCAGAGTAAAGTGTCTGCCTGCAATGCAGGAGACCTGGGTTCGATCCCTGGGTTGGGAAGATCCCCTGAAGAAGGAAATGGCAACCCACTCTGGTATTCTTGCCTGGAAAATCCCATGGACGGAGAAGCCTGGTAGGCTACAGTCCATGGGGTCGCAGAGTGGGACATGACTGAGTGACTTCACTTCATGCCAGTTTCTTTTTTGAGTAATAGATGGTGACTCCTCCTTGGGGATCTGGGAGCTGGACTAAGTCCTAATTTTCCAAATGTTCCTCTTCAAAGTGCTAATGCTTGCATCGTGGGGGCTGGGATCTTACATGGTCTAGTGCCCACTGATATGAAGTCTGTGGTTTTCTGCCATAGTCTTCTCTATAAACCCTGCAGACTTGGTAGTTGTTCATTTCA
Organism: Redunca redunca; assembly: GCA_006410935.1. Lineage (NCBI taxonomy): Eukaryota > Metazoa > Chordata > Mammalia > Artiodactyla > Bovidae > Redunca > Redunca redunca. The sequence continues at coordinate 1,986 of SJYQ01020929.1, forward strand.
GCCTCTCATGGGCTGGCTGCCTTAAAATCTACTTCAAAGCTCCCTTTCATAAAGGAGCTACTTTGAGAGAATTAGAAAACTTCCTTCTTTGCAGTTTTTTTTTTTTTAATGAGTTTAAAAAACTGTTCTATTTAGCCTTCCTCCCTTCGTATTTAGGAAACCAAATATTCATGTCACAGCCATCACTCCTATTCTGTGTCTTGGTTTCCTCATCTAAAGGAGAATGTTTAGATCAGATGAGTTGGTTTTCCGTGGTGTTCTGGGAGCCCAGCTCCTGGACCACTTCAGGGCAGGGAATGAGAAGGGGGCTGAGGCTCTGAGGTGCTGCTTTTACTTCAAGGTGACTCAGCTTTCATCGGTTTTATACTGGGGCTTCTGGGTATTTACATTTGAACTAAGGACTTTGAAAAGCACAGGACTAGATGACCTCTGTTCCTCTTGGCTGTAATATTCTGTGTTTGTCGCCCAATTATCATTTTACTTATGAACAGTTAGGGCCACAGAAGTGAAATTTGATTAAGGTCACACAGCTCTAATAAGTAATAGGATCAGAACTAGGTTTCCCTAATCCTAATCTAGTCCTTTCCCCACTATTCTTTCAGGCCTGACACATTTAGAATTTTTTTTTTTATCACTGTAACTTGGTGCATTTTGCACTGCCCCACCCCCCAAGGTGAAATCTCTCTTTTATCTAATATGCAGAACTCTTTAGAATGTATGTGGTCCCAGGGCCAGGTAGAAAGCATTTTTAAAGACCAGTCTGAATTTAAGCTTTACCAATGTACTCTTCATCTGTGTTACTCGGGCCTTGTACATAGTAGGTGCTCAATAAATGTATATTATATAAAAATGAATGAATCTCCTCTTTTGGAAATATTTTAAGGTTGTGTGCTTCTGGAACTCAAGAGGCTGCTCAAGGACCTTCTTGTCTATCTCTGGGCAAATATAGACTCGAGTAAGCCCTTGTGAATCATTACAGAGTTGGAAGAACACTGTTTTTGCCTGTGAAGATGCTTACCTGGCTTTAGGTTTTCTTGTCCTGTTGTTATAACGATTATCCCCTCCACTGGTCAACTTAGCATAGGGAACAATAAATAGTCTTTTTACAAGGCAAACATATGCTATCTTATAGCTAACCATGAAACTGAATGAAAACCGAGCATTTATTTTAGGCACTCGTTATTTTTAAAAAGCCATTTGTATACATTTGCCTGAACATAACAAGTATTTTACAGTTTTTCATTGTCATTTTATGTGTATCAAGCATTTAATTATTAAATATAGTCTGTTAGGATTGTGGCTCAAAAGTTTTAAACTATTTTAGGCAAATCTTTAAGTTTTAAGGAAAAGATATAGGCATCATGAAAAGCTATTAATAATAATTACTAATTTATCTTTTCTGAATCAAGATTCAGATATGGATGACATTCACTATGAAAACTCAAAAATTTGAACTGAAGCTTTCAAAACCCAGGAGGGAAACTTTTGCTCTTTTTTTCTAACTTCTGCTGTAACAGTTCATGAGTAAAGTCTCACATGGTCATTTCCTTTTCCCTGGATATATCTCCAGTCTGTTCAGTCAACATCTATTGGATTTTTCCTGACCTGCACGCTTTTCAGATATCTTTTTCTATAGCACGATGCACTTTTATTACATCATCAACCTAATTGGCCTTTTTAGGGTGAATCTCTTTCTTTTGTGATCACAGTTGGAATCAAAGACAATTGTACACTAGCCCACATTTCTAGCAGAATGGTTTTTGAGACATGCTTATTCTAAAGGGCTCAAATTCACATTGTTACCTGAAACTGCGTTGTTGAAATGATCAATGTTATTGTTCTGTGCTTCATAAAAACCAATCATAGCTCCCGGGGTGGTGTTTACCAAGGCCTGTCCTGCACCTTTGTCTTACCTTGGATAAGGCAGAGTTAAAAGCACATCCCTATGGCTTTCTCTTTACTTGTTTCTGAGTGCCGTGATGGTGAAATATTTTGATCATTTTCTGAGATTGCAGATGCAACTGAAGGTGATACATTGGTAATAAACCTAGGTATTCTCTACCTAAAAACTATGACTGTTATAAAAAACAGGTATAACTAACTGCAATAAAAGGAACACTTATCAGACATAGTTCCTTGAAAATTTTTATACCTTCAACCTCTAAAGAAATATCTTATGCCAGAGTTAGACTATAAACAGCTGCAAGATTGTAAAAATAAATCTCTGAGGGGGCTTTTATGTCTTTGACACCAAAATGTGTACTTCTCCATGATGATACACATTAATAAACTGCTACTCCTTCTTATAAATGGTTTTCCCATTCTCAGCCCTAAGATTCTAGCCTGCTTCTCTAATCCCACTCTTTTATCTTAGAAATGATCTTACAAGGTAAAATATCAAAACCACCACAGGGTGAAGTATTTTATTATTTTTACTATCCAGTAGGGTAACAGAGAGACATGAAAACAAATGAACATCTGTTGCTGTTTATGTTATATTGTCATTGTAAATGTCCTTTATAAATGTGGGTGGGTCACCTGATTTCTCTAATCTCCAAGTAGCTTTCTTACTCCTAAAGAAAGCTGGACTTAATGCAGAAAAAAAGTTAAAAGTACAAATTCTTTGGACTGCCTTTTAAATGAATCCAACTTCTCAATGATAAAAATCACTGAACCAAAAGATACTTTCAAGCAGCCTTATTACCTGTATTAGGTATAAGTAAATCGAGTCTAATTTGAAGTGTTTCCAAACAGCACAAAAACAGCACAATCTGCCAGAACAACACAAAACAGTCCTCTAAGTAATATAAACACTGGGTATATAAAAACGTGAAACTACATGATAAAAAAATCTCAATTACCTAAAATTTACTTGCTAGAGATTATTTATTGCACAATACATCAGTTTGCCCCAAGAAGAAAACAGATACTATTATCTTCAACTTCAATTCAGTACATAGTCAAATCCATTTTCTCAAACTAAAGTTCTACAGTATTATGAGTAACCAAACCCTTTGTTATTAAGACAGGGAAACTTTATAACTTACAAATTTCTTAAGAGTTCATGAAACAGCTTCATAAATCCTAGAAGGCACACATATTTCCTATCATAGTAAGTGCATTTAAGTACTTAATATTTAAAAAAGACAAGCTGTACAGAATACAAAAATTACACATTTCATCCATTAAACAGATTTACAACTTTTATAATTAGTTATTACAGTAGAACCTACCTAACATTCACATCTAAAGAATTATTACCCAGTTTAATGGAGTGAGCAAAAAACTGTGCTCATTTATTTGATAAGGCTAGTAAAAATATATTTCACAGTATCAGTTAGTGTCTTGGAGCTTATACTGGAAAATAAAAAGGTTTGGGCAACATCAAGTCACTGGGCTCACTATGAAAAATAATTCCTTGAAAGCCGAAGGATTCTGGGGAATAAAATCATTGGCTATAACTGGAAAGATCCAAAAATTGATAAAGAAATTTTATCCGTTTTCAGAAACATTCTTAAATTGGGCAATCTGAATGATACTCAGTAAATCCATAAAGACAGTACTCTATGGAACATATTTTAGAAGACTTAATCTCCAAAGACTTTTATCTCCAAGTTTTCAAAATATGTTCCATGGAATACTGGGGAACCTATGGAGGAGAATCAGAGGTCTGGATTTTGACTTGGAAAAAAATTAAAAAAAATTCCCATCATGCAACTGTGTTACTCGTCAAATTCCGACATACTTGTAATCACCAGTGCATTAACATGTTTTTGTTGGCTGACTTCATAAATAGTTATTGTGGTACATATATTTATATAAGGAAATGTATAATGAGAAAATGATAGAGCAGGGTTGGGGTAGGAGGGCACTGTGTGTGTGTGTGCGTGCGTGCGTGGAGGGCACTGTGTGTGTGTGTGTGTGCGTGCGTGTGCAGCACGTGTGTGTAGGGATTTTGAATATAATTTTTACTTGGGAAAAATACAGTTCTGCTGCTGAAAGAAAGTGTGAATACCATAGATAAAGTCTGTTTCTAAAGAGCCTGCAAACGAGTGGAAGGGGCTTTCTCAGGTCACACAGCCATTAAGTGCACTGCCAGGCCGACAGGACAGAGACCCCAGCACTGCTCTTGTATCAACAGCTGCCTCCATCAGGAAAGTCAACCAACTATTAGTATTATATTAGGGGGTAAAATCCAAGCTACATTTGGTCAGACATTTTTCCTAAAACTTACTTACTTAATTTGCATTCTGATTAAAGTCCCCAGTATCCAAAAATTCTGCCGTCAATAAGCAGCAACTTAAATTGTATGCTTTGGTACTTTAGAAAATAGTAATATTTGTAACATACCAATAATAAATCAGAATGTGGAATGTTAAAACACTTTTTAAAGACACCAGGCCCTAGTTTATTATATGCTGAAATGTTAATATGTAGCATAAAATAATATTTTACTTTATAAACAAATTTTTAAAAAATGGCTCAAGTACTGCTGAACACCCTATCTATACTCTTTTCCTGGCGTTTCAAATGAAATACAATGAAACAGAAAGTCAAGTCATCTCCTAATTTTCAGGAGTGTTTTGTGTACATATGGTTAAAAGGCTACGTACTATTTTCTTAATCTATGAAATTTGAAGACTCTAGGACCTCAGGAAGATGCCTTCAAATTAAGAAAATAAAAGCACCATAAACCAATGTTAAAGACTTATCATAATTTGGACATAAAATTTAGGGTCTTTGATGAAGAAAAACTTCCATCTGAATCTCCAGGATGAATAAGTATTACCAAAAGCTATTTAGAACAGTTTCCCAGTTGTAGGAAAGCATTTAGAATAGCAAGGAGACTCCCCAGCAGAAATCCATTTACAAGGCAAAGTCCTTCCCTAATTCAGTCTTTACCCAAATTACACAGCACGGGGGGGAAAAACACTTAAGTTAAAAAACATGTAGTTCCAAAACACAGTTAAAGTTAGGAAATAATTAGGGATTATTTCAAGTAAAAACTATTAAAAGAGCAATAGTCAACCACAAGGGGGCACACATATTCCTTAGATCCCAGCAGAAAGACTAATTTAAGTAGTAACATGCACTCTGATGTATTATACATTTTCAGTTAAGATTTTCTCTCACATGGCTACAACTTTTTAAAATTCAAGGTTTATTTTAAACCTAACTAAATAGATTCCAGAATACTCTTGCCCTGAAAAGTAACGGTGTTTCAGAAGCCCCTGGAAATGTTGTTAAATCAGCAAAGAATTCAAGAGCAATTAGTCCTAATATGTATTAGAACAGATAAATAATAGGAAAATATGGTCTAAAACGGTAGCAAATTTTAGTTTATCCCAAGTGGAAGACAGGGAAAGTTTATCCAAATAAAAGGACAAACTGTCAGAATAGCAAAAATAAGAGGGTGGGGAGAATTGCTGTGTCTGTGCTACAACATCCCTGCCCTCTTTCCCCATGACTGAAGTATGTGCAGCCCACGCCAGCAATGGAACACTTCACCAGGAGGTCACGGCCTGTGGGGCTGGCCTGCCTCATCAGCCATATTAAGAATATAGTTAGCCATATCATCTTCAGTGGGCGCATCTGACACCACCCAAGATTCATTCGCTCCAGTCATCTGCAGGCGACAGATAGGGCAATTCCTGTGCCGATCACTCCTATTAGAGAAATCAAATAAAGAATATTTTGTTTTCTTTTTCTGTTTAAAACAATGAATTTGAAATGTAATACATGTACTTTTTTTTTAAAGGAAATAGCATAAAAGTGTATAGTGAAAAATACATCTCTTCCTCCTACCCTAATCTTTATTATTCCCGGAGGCAACCACTGTTAACCAGTTTCTTACATATTCTTCAGTTTTTTATATATTCTTCTAGAGACAGACTAGCCATGACCAGCTTGTGTGTGTCTACACATCACTGCTCTTTTTTACAAGTATCAGCACATGTTAGAGCTGCCTATTCAAAATACACTGCCTATTCAAAATACATTTAACTTATCTCCCACTGAAGGAAGGACATCTAGATTTTTTCCTATCTTTTGCTGCTATAAACAACGGAATGGAAGCATTCAGGGCTTAAAATAAAATGAACTTTACATGCAGAATAATTTTGGGGGGAGGAAAGAGCTTATATATAATCACTTAAATAAGATTATGTTTTCCAAAGGGATTTTTTTCTCTTGTCAAACATTACTTTGGAAATTTTAAAAATAGCATATTTGAGCCAGAAACATGTCACAGAGGGAAAATATTTTTCTCTTTATTGCTCAGTGAAATCTGAAACCAAAGTAATTAAATTATATCAATTGCTCTTTGGCTTCTGTGCAAAAAGTTAGAAATCTGTTCTAAAAACGATGTGAAAGTAAAGCAGATCCATTTCTGGATCTTCAGAGATAGTTTTTAAGAGAATTATCTGTGCTCCTTTGTGCGCAAAAGTCACAATTTTAAAACAGTTGATTTCTGCTTCTGGCCAAGGGACCAGATTTATCTTCCCACTTAAAACAACTAAAACACTGGACAAAATACATGAAATAATGGTTTTCAACACTAAACACAAGATGACAAAGGATTATAATCCCAGAAAGATGGGAAACAAAACAAGGTGAGCCCTATAATTACCCAGCTCACTGCCTCTGAGTTTCCATGCCAGAGAGAGAGCAGGGGAAACAGATGGAGCCTGGTAGACTCCCTGAGTTGACAAGACAAGAGCAGAGAATCTTAGGATGCCAAGACAGCTAGTTCATAGGGTAAAGTGCTGGACAGGAGAAAGCTACACAAAGGGAGAATCCCAGAGTCTACTGAAGGTCCCTGTAGATATATTCAGCAGAGTAATGATCAGTGTGTGCAAGTCAGGAAACTACTCAAGCCCAGGAATCACTCAAAAGGATCTGAGGGGACAGTGACCAAAGCTCACAAAGGACCTGGACATTGCTTGTTCCTACCAGACAGAGTGGAAAACCTTTTAATTCATGGAGCATCGGGTAGACTACTCTGAAGGCTTGCCTCAGCAGGGCACAGTTAGCTCTAAACTAAACATCTCTCTGGTCCTGCCTAACAAGGCATAAAAGCAAGACTCAAAAGGATCAAACTGTTTCCAAGCAACTATATTCCAGAACAAAGCTCAAGGATATTTATAGGAATACAAAAATATCCAGTACCCCAAAAGGTAAAAAATCAATATCTGGAACCCAGCTAAGAACTACCATTCATACAGAGAAGCATATAAATACAACCCAAAATGAAGAAAGCAATCCATCAAAACTAATCCAGAACTGGCAGATACATCAGAATCAGCAACAAGAAAATGAAAGGTTATGATAACTGTATTCTATATATTTAAAAAGCTAGAGGAAAGACCACATATTAAGCAGAGACTGGAAGATATTAAAAACTTGAACTTCTGGATGAGTACTAAGATATCTGAATAAAAAAATACACTGAGTGGGATTAATGGCAATAGATTGCAGGAAAAAACATCAGTGAATTTGAAATGATACAGCAGTATTAATTATCCAAAATTAAACAGAGAAAATGACTCAAAAAAGAAGGAAAAATAGCATCTGTGAGCTGTGCAAAAGTGGTCTAGTATATCAGTGGCTGGAGTCCCAGAAGGAGACGGGACAAGAGAGTACAGAAAAAGATGTTTAATACTGGCTGAAAAATTTCCAAAACTCATGATAACTATACTTATAAATCCAAGGAGCTCAATGAATCTTAAGTGCAAGAAAACTTAAGTGAAGAAAACTAAGGCACATCAAAATCAAACTGCTGAAAATCAGAGATGAAGGGGAAAAAAACCTTAAAAACAGCCAGAGGAAAAAAGGCACATTACTTACAGAGGAAAAAAGATGAGGATGAGAGCAGATTTCTCACTGAAAATGTTGTAAGCAAGAAGATGGTAGAGCAATGTCATTAAAAGTACTGAGAGAAAAATTGTTATCAGTCTAAAATTTTATATACAGAAAAAATCTCTCTCAAAAATTGTTTTGCTGTCATTCAATAAAATTCTGTGGAATTTATAAAAAAAAAGAGCTAATAAATAAATCATTATTAAGGTTGCAGGATACAAGACTGATACACAAAACTGTTTATTTCTAGTATATAGATATAATAATCANTGATACACAAAACTGTTTATTTCTAGTATATAGATATAATAATCAAAAGTTGAAATTTAAAAATAACATTTAAAGTAATATAAAAATTATAAAATACTCAGGGATAGATCTGTCAAGGATATGCAACACTGGAAGCTACGACTGATGGCAGAAATTAAAGAAGACCTGTGGGAGACCTGGGTTTTATCCTTGGGTTGGGAAGATTCTCTCGAGAAGGCAAAGGCTACCCACAGTATTCTGGCCTGGAGAATTCCATGGACTGTATAATCCATGGGGGTCACAAAGAGTTGGACACGACTGAGCGACCTTTACTTTCACTTTCAAATAAATGGCAAAACACAGAGAGATGTGGGTTGGAAGACTTAATATTGTTAAGAAGTTTTATTATTGTTTAGTCACTATGTCCAACAACACTCCCCAAATTATTTAATTCAATCCCAATCAAAATTCTTATAGACTTTTTTTGGTAGAAATTGGCAAGTTGATTATAAAATTCACACTGAAATGCAAAAGATCTAGAAAAACCAAGACAACTTTGAAAAATAACAAAGTTGGAGGACTAACACCCCCTGATTTTAAGACTTAAAAAGCTACACTAATCAAAGTAGTATGATATTGGTGTGAAGTAGAACACCAAGTAGGTCAATGGAACAAAAGAGTCCAGAAATACCTGTGTTTGAACAACCGATTTTCAAAATAGGAGCAGAGGCAATTTTAGAAAAGAAAAGACAGTCTTTTCAAAAAACTGTGCTGGAGCAACTGGAAAGCCATTAACAGTAAAATAAAAATTTTTTGATCCATACCTCACACCATACAAAAATTAACTCAAAATGGATCCTAGACCTAAATGTAAAACCTAAAAACAATAAATCTTTTAGAAGGAAAAATGGAAGAAAATCTTCGTAACCTTGGGTTAAACAAAGATTTCTTAGATGACACTAAAATGATTATTCATTAATCATAAATTGAGAAACTGGACTTCATAAAAATTAAAAATTTCTACTTTTTGAAAGACATTCTTAAAAGAATGAAAAGATAAATCACAGAGTGGGAGAAAATATTTGCAAATTATATATCTGATAAAGGGCATGTATCCATAATACATAAAGAACTCTCAATACAAAAACAACTAAGTAAAAACATGGGCAAGAAGGATCATCAGTACCATCTTTCTAGATTCCATATATATGCATCAATATATGGTATTTGTCTTTCTCATTCTGACTTACTTCACTCTGTATAATAGGCTCTAGGTTCATCCACCTCATTAGAACTGACTCAAATTCATTCTTTTTAATAGCTGACTAATATTCCACTGTGTATATGTACCACAACTTCTTTATCCATTCATCTACTGATGGACATCTAGGCAGCTTCCATGTCCTAGCTATTGTGAATAGTGCTTCAGTGAACACTGCAGCAAAGAGACACAGACATAAAGAACAGACTTTTGGTCACAGTCAGGGAAGGGGAGGGTGGGATAAATCGAGAGAGTAGTATTGAAATATATATATTACCATATGTAAAATAGTTAGTGGGAATTTGCTGTATGACACAGGGAGCTCAAACTGGTGTTCTGTGACAACCTAGAAGAGTGGGATGGGGTAGGAGGTGGAGGGAAGTTTAAGAGAGAGGGGGCATATGTATGCCTGGGGCTGATTCATGTTGATGCATTGCAGAAACCATCACAATACTGTAAAGTAATTATCCTCCAATTAAGAATAAAATACAATTTAAAAAAAAGGAATGGGCAAAAGAATCTGAATGAATATTTCACCACAGATGAAATACATATAGAAGGGAAATTAGCATAAGAAAAGTGCTCAGCACCACCAGTCAGCAGGGAAAGGCAAATTAAAACCACAGTGAGATACCACTACACATCTATTAGAATGGCTACAATCAGAATGACAAACACCAAGTACTGGCAAGGTTGTAGGGGAACTGGAACTTTCAAACACTGGAGTGTAAACTGACACAACCACTTTGGAAAACAACTGGCAGTTTCTTAAAAAGTTAAACATACACCTACCATATGATCTAGCCATCCCAACTGTAGGTATTTATCCAAGAAAAAAGCCAAAATGTACGTCCATAAAAACAGCTGAGCACAAATGTATACAGCAGCTTTATTTCTAACAGCCAAAAATTCAAAACAACCCAATGTCCATCAACAGGTGAATGGATAAAGAAACTGCAGTATATTCGTACAAGGAATACTACTCAGCAATAAAAAGCAAGGGACTACTGATACATATCACAACAAAGTAAATCTTGAAAAAGTTACAATGAATGAAAGAAGCCAGACCAAAAAAGAGTATATACTGTATGGGACATCCAAATTATTTTATAGTGAGTGACTGAAACCATGTTAGTGGTTGTCTGGGGACTAGGAGAAGGGATTGGGGGAAGGAGACCTTATGGTGGGCATGAGGTAACTTGGGGGTGATGGATTTGTTCATTATCTAAACTGTGAGGATGATTTTTATGATTATATACATATATCAAATTGTACTTTAAATATATATAGTTTACTGTATTTCAATGATAAATTTTCTTAAATGCTTGATTCTTATTTTGTAAAATAATGAGCTTGACTAGCCATTCTCTAAAGTTCTCCTCAGGTCCAATATTCAAGGATTAATATTATTCTTCCTAATGACATATGGAAGGAAATATGTACAAAAGAGAAAAATGGAAGGAAAGGAAAAATGTTTTATTCTAGACTTTAATCAGGCACAAACCTCTTTACAGCAGAAGTAAATTGTCAAAACTAAGCTACATCCTCACAATTTATAGACTATGTATAAAAATATTTTAAGCAATAGGAGGCATGTCGTAAAATCCAAAGTATTAAAGAACAAAGTCTCTTATACTTAACTACAATATATTTGCATTTTTTGAAGTGTATTCATATACACTTTCCCATTTGACCTTGGCCTACCCCATGAAGGCAGCAGATTACTTACCACTTGTCAATGCACTTCTGACAAAAGCTGTGAGCACAGGGCAGGATTAGGTCAGCTCGACCATCCATACAAATACAGCACTCTTCCTCGTCAGTCAGCTGCTTTACCCTGCAATGTGAAAAATGAGCTGGAGCAGTGATGTTCTCTGTTGTCACTGTGCTGTAAACTTTCTTTCCTTTGGCTTAAAAAGCGTAATCAAGGATGTATGTGCTCTCAACATAAAGCACAACATGACTCATGCAGTACAGAGTAAAATAACCTGTATTTTAGGTATAGCAAACATATAGGGAAGAAGTACTACAGGGGAAATTTCATAGAGAAAAGACTGGATAAAAGATAAATCCTGAGATGGTTTAAAAGAAAATATGGACTAAAACTGGAAATAACTTAGCCCATTTTAATCATATTGAATTTTTATACATGAATTCAACCAATATATGGTTTATTCACCATGCAGGATATAAAGCTCTCAAAAACGTGGGCCCTGCCATCAGGGTCTATATATTATGCTGCTGCAGCTAATGGGCATATAAATGAAAGAACAGCTTAGTCTTAAGGTTCAGGTGCTATATGAAATATGAAAGAGATAGAATGCAAGGTATCTGTCCGCAAAGAGCTCTTTCATCTTGGGAAGAAAAGAGATGTTCAACCTTCTACTCCAGCCACAATTTAGAATGCCCCTGAATGAGCCAAGTGCCTTTATATGTAGTGTTTTCCTTTCCTGGAGTTTGGCAAACTCCAACCTCAGTTACTCAGCTCAAGATAGCATCTTCTCTATGCTCTCAAAAACCAACATTTCCCTCAACTAAAGGTCTTAAATACTGCATCTTATTGGCTGTTTATTGGTTAGTCTATCCATAAACTGTAAACTCATAAGGAGTTTGTCTTAGGTTCTCAAAATCTATTTCTTGAAGTGATTTAAAATCGCTTTTAATCTTTGTGCTATTCTGTAATGTTTATGTTTTCTTCATCAAGCATGTATTGCTTTTATAACTATACGAAAATTAAATGTTCCAAAGTATAGCCACTAGACTATAAGCTGCTTAACGGTAGAAACTACCTCTAACATGTTTTTATTCCTGGCTGTGCTTATACCACAGTATGTAAGACTTTAAAATCTGTCAATTTGTATATAAAAAATAAGCGAATGTCAAATGTGTATTATGTGTAGTAAGTGCTAAGTAAAGAAGGAAGAAAGTATATTTCAAATTTGTCAGAAAGATAAGGTAGAAAAATGACAGGATTTCGATAGAGGACATTCAGCGGCCGGGAGGGGCAACCCCACGTCCAAGGAGTGGTGGCTGTGTGGGCACAGGAGGGCCTAGAGGAGCCATCCCACACTGAAGGTCAGGAAGGGCGGCGGGAGGAGATACCCCTCATCCAAGGCAAGGGGCAGCAGCTGTGCTTTGCTGGAGCAGCCGTGAAGAGATACCCCACGCCCAAGGTAAGAGAAACCCAAGTAAGATGATAGATGTTGCAAGAGGGCATCAGAGGGCAGACACACTGAAACCATACTCACAGAAATCTAGTCAATCTAATCACACTAGGACCACAGCCTTGTCTAACTCAATGAAACTAAGCCATGCCCTTGGGGCAACCCAAAACGGGTGGGTCATGGTGGAGAGGTCTGACAGATTGTGGTCCACTGGAGAAGGGAATAGCAAACCACTTCAGTATTCTTGCCTTGAGAACCCCATGAACA
>SJYQ01020929.1:15503-36832 GCA_006410935.1 Redunca redunca
AGACTGGTTCCAAATAGGAAAAGGAGTACGTCAAGGCTGTATATTGTCACCCTGCTTATTTAACTTCTATGCAGAGTACATCATGAGAAACACTGGATTGGAAGAAACACAAGCTGGAATCAAGATTGCCGAGAGAAATCTCAAAAACCTCATATATGCAGATGACACCACCCTTATGGCAGAAAGTGAAGAGGAGCTAAAAAGCCTCTTGATGAATGTGAAAGAGGAGAGCGAAAAAGTTGGCTTAAAGCTCAACATTGAGAAAACGAAGATCATGGCATCTGGTCCCATCACTTCATGGGAAATAGATGGGGAAACAGTGGAAACAGTGTCAGATTTTATTTTTGGGGGCTCCAAAATCACTGCAGATGGTGACTGCAGCCATGAAATTAAAAGACACTTACTCCTTGGAAGAAAAGTTATGACCAACCTAGATAGCATATTCAAAAACAGAGACATCACTCTGCTGACTAAGGTTCGTCTAGTCAAGGCTATGGTTTTTCCAGTAGTCATGTATGGATGTGAGAGTTGGACTGTGAAGAAGGCTGAGTGCTGAAGAATTGATGCTTTTGAACTGTGGTGTTGGAGAAGACTCTTGAGAGTCCCTTGGACTGCAAGGAGATCCAACCAGTCCATTCTGAAGGAGATCAGCCCTGGGATTTCTTTGGAAGGAATGATGCTAAAGCTGAAACTGCAGTACTTTGGCCACCTCATGGGAAGAGTTGATTCACTGGAAAAGACTTTGATGCTGGGAGGGATTAGGGGCAGGAGGAGAAGGGGGCGACAGAGGATGAGATGGCTGGATGGCATCACTGACTCGATGGACGCCAGTCTGAGTAAACTCCGGGAGTTGGTGATGGACAGGGAGGCCTGGCGTGCTGTGATTCATGGGGTCGCAAAGAGTCGGACACGACTGAGCAACTGAACTGAACTGAACTGAACTGAACGTGAATAAACAAAGATAAAGAGGTAGGGAAAAGTGTCTATCAAGCAGGCTGGTATGAAAGACTGCTTAAGTATAGCAGAGATAATCTGATCCTTGTATGTCAAAAGAGTAAGTTTAAACTTGTTTTGATAGAGTTTAATCAAGGGGAAAGTGAACCCCCATCGGAAATAATGCTTTAGGAGATCAACTGGGATACCAGTGTGAGGGACAGTCTAGAGAGTGGAACACCAATTAGATCCTTATTTCAGTAATTCACCTGGGACATAATTAAGCCTGGTCTAAGGGGCATTACAAAAGATAAATCATTAGGATGTGGTAATAGAGTAAATGCTGTTCTTCAGCAATGCATAAAAGAGGGCAGCTTCTTGGGAAACTGAATGAAAACCTAGATGGGTGTGGATCTAATGTATTTTAATTTTTCTATATCTATTTATTTCAATATTTAAATGCCTTTTAGGTGCAAGGTAATGCTAAAAATCCTTCAAGCTAGGCTTCAGCAGTACATGAACTGAGAAATTCCAGATATACAACCTGGATTTAGAAAAGGCAGAGGAACCAGAGATTAAATCACCAACATATGCTGGATCACAGGAAAAACAAGGGAATTCCAGGAAAACATCTACTTCTGCTTCATTGATTATATTAAAGCCTTTGACTATGTGGATCACAACAAACTGGAAAATTCTTAAAGAGATGGGAATACCAGACCATCTTACCTGTCTCCTGAGAAACCTGTATATGAATCAAGAAGCAACAGTTAGAACCGGACACGGAACAACTGACTGGTTCAAAATTAGGAAAGGAGTATGTCAGGGCTGTATATTGTCACTCTGCTTATTTAACTTATATGCAGAGTACATCATGTGAAATGCTGGGCTGGATGACTCACAAGCTGGAATCAAGATTTCTGGGAGAAATATCAACAACCTCAGATATGCAGATGATACCACTCTAATGGCAGAAAGTGAAGAGGAACTAAAGAGACTCTAGATAAGGGTGAAAGAGGAGAATGAAAGAGCTGGCTTGAAATTCAACATTCAAAAAACTAAGATCATGGCATCTGGTCCCATCACTTCACTGCAAATAGATAGGGAAAAAGTAGAAACAGTGACAGACTTTATTTTCTTGGGCTCCAAAATCACTGTGGATGGTGACTGTAGCCATGAAATTAAAAGATGCTTGCTCCTTGAAAGAAAAGCTATGACAAACCTGTGTCTGCTAAGTTGCTTCGGTTGTGTTCGACTCTTTGCAACCCCATGGACTGTATAGCCTGCCAGGATCCTCTGGCCATGGGATTCTCCAGGCAAGAATACTGGAATGGACTGCCATGCCCTCTCCAGTGGATATTCCCAAACCAGGGATTGAACCTAAGTCTCTTATATCCCCTGCACTGGCAGGCAGGTTCTCTACCACTAGTGCCACCTGGGAAGCCCTTGACAAATTCAGACAGCATATTAGAGAATAGAGACATCACTTTGCCAACAAAGGTCTGTATAATCAAAGCTATGGTTTTTCCAGTAGTCATGTACAGATGTGAGAGTTGGACCATAAAGAAGGCTGAGTGCCAAAGAACTGATGTTTTTAAATCGTGGTACTGGAGAAGACTCTTGAGAGTCCCTTGGACAGCAAGGAGATCAAACCAACCAATCCTAAAGGAAATCAGTCTTGAATATTCATTGGAAGGACTGATACTGAAGCTGAAGCTCCAATACTTTGGCCACCTGATGGGAAGAGCCGACTCACTGGAAAAGACCTTGACCCTGGGAAAGACTGAGAGCAGGAGAAGGGGTTGACAGGATGAGACGGTTGGATGGCATCACCGCTCAAAAGACATGAGCTTGAGAAAACTGCGGGGGACAGTGGGTAGGGAAGCCTGGCATGCTACAGTTCAAGGGGTTGCAAAGAGACACAACGCAGTGACTGGACAACAAGGTGCTATGTTTTGTGCCAGACCCAAAAGAACTGGGGTCTCTGCCCTTGAGGAGCTTACAGTTTATGTCTAAGGATGTGGACTTGGTTGTCAGTAGCAAAGAATATAACTGAATCCATAAAGAGTGACAGATAGGGTTTTGAAGGTTAGAGTTTAAAACAGGAGCAGAGGACCACAAAGAACAGCATTCTGGATGGAGGTAAAAGAAAGAACAGGAGATACAGAAGCAGCCAATGGAAGCCGTGCGATGGTCACTTCATTTTTTTGCTTCCTTCCTAGCAGTACAGTTACCAGGAGAAGGAGGGAGAAAGTCTTGCTGTTTGTCCTTATTAGACCACTTGTAGAATGAAGAATTCAGTTCTCTGTCCCCCTACTCTGAAAAACAAATTTACAGATAAAAGATCATCCAGGAAAGCCTCTGGGATATAGAAGAGACCAATATAAACAAAGGCTGAAGGAACTGGGGAGGTTTACCCTGGAGAACAAAAGGCTCAGTGAGAATTTGATTAGTGTGTTCAAGTCTTTGACAACTGAGAGAGAACAGACTTGTGTGGTGGATTCTAGAGGGTACTGTCACTGAAATTAGTAGAAAACAGTAATAATTAGTAACAATGATAGTTAACTTTTATAGATATATATTTTTATGAGCCAGGCACTGTTCCAAGTATTTTACATATACTAACTCACTTAACTCTCTCAAGAGTCCTATGAAGTAGACCATATTACTGTCATTTTCTTTTAAAAGATGAGGATACTGAATAAAGAGAGGTTTAATAACTTGTCCAAAGTGACACAGTAAGGATAAAGCCAGGATCTGAACACAGGCAATTTGGTTCTAGAATCTGTGCTGTGCTGCCTTAGGAGAGCCAGATTTTGCTCTAAGGAAAATTATGCAAAAGGGAAAATTACACAGTGATTAAAGCCATTTGTGTCTCAAAAAGCTTGTCTTTCTGAGGCAGTGAGTCCCACACAACTGCAGGTGTTCATGTTCAAGCTGGACTACCACTTGGCTAAATATGTAAGTCTTGCTACGCAAAGTGCTATCCATGGGTGAGCAGTAGTGACAACACCTGAGAGCGTGACAGAATCTCAAGCTTTTTCTCAAAACCACTGAATATCAAAGTTTAAGAAGCACTGTAGTACAGGATCTGCATGTACCAGGGAGTACTAATGCGGAGGTGAGGAGCATGGCTGTACTGCCAGACAGGCCTGAATGTGAATCTCTGCTAGACCAGTTTCTAGCCATGTCATTCATTTCTCTAAACCTCAAGTTGCTACATCTGCAATGAACCAGTATTTGTATTCCCCTGGGATTGCTGTGATTTAATGGGTTTATAAAAAGGGCTTCCCTGGTGGCTCAGATGGTAAAGAATCCACCTGCAATGCAGGAGACCTGGGTTCGATCCCTGGTTTGGGAAGATCCCCTGGAGAAGGGCATGACAACCCACTCCAGTACTCGTGCTGGAGAATTCCCATGGAAAGAGCAGCCTGGAGGCTACAGTCCACAGGGTCGCAAAGAGTTGGACACAACTGAGCGATTAAGCACAGAGCACAATGAGTTTATACATGTAAAGCACTCCTCACAATGCCTAATACCCTATAAGTACTTAGTAAATATAAAATAATACTAGAAATAGGTAATCAAATAAATACCTCTCAAGATCCCACTCAATCTGAAAAGTCTATTTTTCTATGAACTAAGTATATCAGGGTGTAAAAAAAAACCAAAAACCCAAAATATACAAAGGCAAGCAGCAGCCCTAACCTACCAAGCAGGCATTGAGTTTCTCAGTCTAGAGGGCACATGAAAAGGGATAACATTCTTACCTTCCTCATTAAGATATAAGAAAAAAGTATTACTTTCATTTTCTACCACAGAGCCTAGTAAATACTATTTACTATTAAATGCTATTTTCAACTTTCAAAATACTTAAAAAAAAAATCACCATCTTGAAGAGGGAAGGAATGAAATAGAAAATAGATGTCTGTCTTTGAAAGATTAACTTAACAAAATAAAGGAAAGATAAGCCTAAATGCTACCTAAAATACTCTAAAACTCATTTGGCATTTCATCAGTAACACTTGTACAGCCCAAGCCTAGAAAACCAAACAATCCTATTAAAGAGAAACAGGAAAGAATAATTTAAAATACAATTTTACTACAACATAGTATTTGGAAACCAGCTGGTTAAGAATGGATCGGAAAATGCAACTGTAAATGGAGCAATAAAAATGAAGTTCTTGTTAAGCATATTCTTAACTTTAAGGTAAAAGATACTGTCAATACTGATTTGTGCTGTCTACCCTGTATGACAATAAGACAGGATGTCAACATGTCTAGACCCACGTAAGCCTTTTTCCAGTGAGGCATTCACAAATTTAAATTATGGTCCTGGCTGTCAAATGGCAACAGGTGGGTGCATTCACATGCCAAAAGCATTTTGGAGAAGGAAAAGAAAGTTTAGATAGAACAATAATATATTAGGCCTGAGTAAACAAGCACCATCACAGAAAATGCTGGCTGACCTCATTTCCTTCTGGTAACTCAGTACATGCAATATGTGCACCAACTACTTGTCCATTCCAGAATGGACTGCCAAGTCCTGGAGCCAATATTTACAACAGTATTGCTCCAATTAGTCAGATACCTTTAAGAAAAACTGAATGGTTTTACCAGATTCTTGGACCTAATTCCTTGAAGGGCTTTGATTGTCCAAGATCCTAAATGTGTATTACAAGAGAGTATTAACTATATACCTTGTCATTAAATGCAAGCAGGTTGAGTAGGTTCAGGGAAAGTGGGTTGACAGAAACATTA
This sequence comes from Redunca redunca, assembly GCA_006410935.1. Taxonomy (NCBI): domain Eukaryota; kingdom Metazoa; phylum Chordata; class Mammalia; order Artiodactyla; family Bovidae; genus Redunca; species Redunca redunca. The sequence goes on from SJYQ01020929.1 coordinate 21,198, forward strand.
CCTGGTGTGAACCACTTTAGTTTTTCTTTAATGTGGCACTCTAACAATGTCCTGAAACACAGAATAGTCCAAAAGCAGATCTGGGATATAATACCATGAGACAAAAAGTAATGTGATTTAAGAAGTCACAGAGACCATTAGCAAAAATATTACTGTGATATTCAGTAGTTTGTATGTTGGAAAAGAAGAGAAACATGGCATTTATGCACTGCATACCTTCCCATCCAAAGACTAGCCTGACAAGATGTTACAGATGCTGAGTTTTCATCTGGGTCTTCAGAGGTGGAGCTCTGTGCCAATACTCCTGCTGCTTGACTTGTGATGTCTTTATAAAGCTGGATAAACTGGTACAAATTCATGATCCGTGATGCTTCCACAATGCCACTGCTTTTGTTAATCTAAAAATACAAAGAAAATGAAAAAAAAAAGTTGCTAATCTTTCTGATTGATTTTTTCCCCAAAGTGGAACAATTATTTAGTCACCTAGGAAACAAAGTTTGCAGATTACCTAACAAGAGAGCAATAGTCTGAGCAAATGCATAATATCACTTCCTCTATGTTTGCAGGGTTCAAAATACACAATATTTTCTCATGTGATAGTCAAAACAACCTGTAGGGTTGATTAGGCATCAACTTGTTTAGTAGTGGAGGTCAGGCAATTTTCCCAGACTTAAAAAATGAATTTTAGAGATAAATCCTTTTAATTTATTTAAAGAATTTCTTAAAGATTTATTTGAATCCAACAACCACTTGCCATTCTACTATAAGTGAAAGAGATTAGCTTCTTGAATATCTTTAAGTTCTATTACATACCAACACTTACAAACTGAAGCAAGAAAACTACAATAAAGTAAACCCTAACAAAAAGTGTTTGAATTTTCCCCAGAAAGTCATTTTGAACTTTAGCCTGAAGTAGAATCATTGGCCGACAGGTTGTAACTCTCCCCACTCTAGCTTACATTCTTTTTTTTGATCTCATATTGCACTTTTGATGTCTTTTTTCTTAAGATCTATTTTTAATTGCAAGGTAACTGCTTTACATCTAGCTTATATTCTTTTTAAAATATTTATTTATTTATTTTATTTTTGGCTGTGCTGGGTCTTCATCGCTGCACGGGCTTTTCTCTACTTGTGGCGAGCAGGGGTTACTCCTGAGTTGCAGAGTGTGGGCTCTAGGGTGTGCAGGCTTCAGTAGCTGCAGCTCCTGGGCTCTAGAGCAGAGGCTCAATAGTTGTGGTGCAACAGCTTAGATGCTTTGCAGCACGTGGAATTGTCCCAGATCAGTGATCGAACCCATGTCTCCTGCACTGGCAGGCAGATTTTTTACCACTGAACCACCACCAAAGCCCCTAGCTTACATTCTTAATGTGAGGAGGTACTGGGGGCAAGTGTGAGATAATAGGTAAGAAGAGACAATATTGCTTTCATCTGTCTTGGGAAGTCATGTAGTATGGCATATATTCTCTTTTCAAATGAGCAAAGCCAGAAGGATTGAGGGCATTGTATTCTTGGATAAAGAACTTGAAGTAATCAGAGACAGATTATAGAGATGTGAAAGACTTCCTGTCAACACAGGAGATACCACAGAAGACAGTAGGAACTATTAAATGCAATTAAAGTATGAAATCTATTAAGTGCATATCAAAGTATATGGGATAAACAAAATCAGAAAGCATTTAGAAAGAATTGAAGAATAGAGGGAGAGATATACAGTAGGCCTTAAAATTGTAAATGGAAGTTTTTAAAAGTATTGCTGGAACGGGAGACATGAGAAAGTGAAGTGGTTCGATTATACTAAAAAACATGTTACAGCAACATTTCAATATTTTGAAGAATAACAGTTGTAATTAGCATTTATTGTTTATTACTTGAGAAGACAGTAAGAGAAAAAAGCTGGGAATCAAGTATGAATCAGACTCCATATTGTGAAAATGAAAGAACCATTTCTAATAGAAAATTGACTCAGTTTGGGGAAGGTTAAGAATCTATCTGGAGATGCAAATATGTAAGAATCTTTGTAATAGATTATACATGGGGTAGAGAACAAATAGAATTACAGGTGATAGGAATTTAGGTGGGGTAACAAAAAAAGACTTTCAGAGCTGAGGAAACTGAGCCAGTCTTCCTTCGGAAATGCACAGTTCATTAGAAATTAGGGAATAATTCACATAAATTTAGTATTTAATAGCAAAGCTTATCAAACTGCAATGTTTAAACTGAAGTATAGTTGATGTATAGTTATAGGTATAGTGATTCATAATTTCTAAAGGTTATACTCCATTTATAGTTATTATAAAACTATCTATATTCCCTGTATTGTACAATATATCCTTGTAGCTTATTTTATACCTTAGTCTTTTTAATCCCCTAGCCTTATATAGCCCCTCCTCTTTTCGTCTCCCCACTGGCAACCAACAGTTTCTTCTTTACATCCATGAGTCTACTTTTTTGTTATATTCACTACAAACTATAATTATTATAATCATAGGATTTACAAAACAATGCTTACCAAGTATCCATTATGTGGGTGTTATAGGTACTATTTAGGTACTACTGTTCCAGCACTAGTGACAGTGTATAAAAACCAGATAAAAATCCCTGCCCTCATGAAGGTTACCCTATAGGCTGGAGAGACAAAAATATAGATAAGATGGAAATAAGTGTTAACGAAGAATATTAAACAGGACAGAAAATGCTGAAAGGTTGTAGGGAAGGCCTCACAGAGGTACCATTTAGGAACTAAAGCGATCCAGGAATGAGTCATGTGGGTATTTGGGGAAAGAGCATTCCAGGCTAAGAGAACAGGAAGTGCAAAGGCAGATATGAACCTGGCCAGTACCATACTGTCTTGATGACTGTAGCTTTGTAGTAGAATCTGAAGTCAGGAAAGTTGATTCCTCCAGCTCCATTCTTCTTTCTCAAGACTGCTTTGGCTATTTGGGGTCTTTTGTGTTTCCATATGAACTGTGAAATTTTTTGTTCTAGTTCTGTGAAAAATGTCATTGGTAATTTGATAGGGATCACACTGAATCTGTAGACTGCATTTGGTAGTATAGTCATTTTCACAATAGTGATTCTTCCTATCCAGGAACATGGAATATCTCTCTACCTATTTATGTCATCTTTGATTTCTTTCATTAGTGTCTTTTAATTTTCTGTGTACAGTTTTTTTATTTCCTTAGGTAAGTTTACTCCTAGATATTTAATTCTTTTGTTGCAATGGTGAATGGGATTGATTCCATAATTTCTCTTTCTGACTTTTCACTGTTACTATATAGAAATGCAAGTGATTTCTCTGTATTGATTTTGTATCCTGCAACTTTGCTAAATTCACTGATTAGCTCTAGTAATTTTCTGATACTATCTTTAGAGTTTTCTGTGTATAGTATCAGGTCATCTGCTTTACTTCTTCTTTTCTGATCTGGGTTCCTTTTATTTCTTTTTCTTCTCTGATTGCTGTAGCTAGGACTTCCAGAACTATGTTGAATAACAGTGGCAAAAGTGGACACCTTTGTCTTGTTCAAGACAGTATGGCACTGGCACAAAAACAGAAATACAGACCAACAGAACAAGACAGAAAGCCCAGAAATAAACCCATGCATCTACGGGTACCTTATTTTTGACAAAGGAGGCAAGAATATACAATGGGGCAAAAGCAGCCTCTTCAATAAATGGTATTGGGAAAACTGGACAGCTACACATAAAAGAATGAAATTAGAAGACTTCCTAACACCATAAACAAATATAAACTCAAAATGGATTAAAGACCTAAATGTAAGACCAGAAACTATAAAACTCTTAAGAGGAAAACATAGAACACTTGATGACATAAATCAAAGCAAGATCCCCTATAACCCATCTCCTAGAGTAATGGAAATTAAAAAAAAATAAAAAGTGGGACCTGATTAAACTTAAAAGCTTTGGCACAGCAAAGGAAACTATAAGCAAGGTGAAAAAACAACCCTCAGAATGGGAGAAAATAATAGCAAATGAAACAACTGACAAAGGATTAATTTCCAAAATATATAAGCAGCTCTCATACAACTCAATACCAGAAAAACAAACAACCCAATCAAAAAGTGGGAAAAAGACCTAATCAGACATTTCTCCAAAGAACACATACATATACATGTGCTAACAAACACACGAAAAGATGCTCAGCATCGCTCATTATTAGAGAAATGCAAATCAAAACTACAATATCACCTCACACTGGTCAGAATGGCCATCATCAAAAAGTCTACAAACAATTAATGCTGGAGAGGGTGTGGAGAAAACTCTTGCAGTTTGTGGGAATGTAAACTGATACAGCCACTATGGAAGATGGTATAGAGATTCCTTAAAAAACTAGGAATAAAACCACCATATGACCCAGCAATCTCACTCCTAGGAAACCAAAATTGAAAAAGACACATGTATCCCATTGTTCACTGCAGCACTATTTACAATGGCTAGAACATGGAAGCAACCTAAATGTCCATCGACAGATGAATGGATAAAGAAGTTGTGGTACATATACACAGGGGAATATTACTCAGCCATAAAAAGTAATGCCTTTGAGTCAGTTCTAATGAGGTAGATGAACCTAGAATCTATTATACAGAGTGAAGTGAGTCAGAAAGAAAGATAAATACTGAGTTCTAATGCATATATACGGAATCTAAAAGAATGGTCCTGAAGAATTTACTTACAGGGCAGCAATGGAGAAACAGACATTGAGAATAGACTTGTGGACATGGGGAGAGGGGAGGAGAGGGTGAGATGCATGGAGAGAGTAACATGGGAACTGACATCACCATATGTAAAATAGATAGCCAATGGGAATTTGCTGTGTGGCTTAGGAAATTCAAACAGGACTCTGTATCAACCTAGAGGGGTGGGATGGGGAGGGAGATGGGAGGGAGACTTGAAAGGGAGGGGATATATAGATACCTATGGCTGATTCATGTTGAGGTTTGACAGAAAACAACAAAATTCTGTAAGGCAATTATTCAATAAAAAAATAAATAAATTTTAAAAAAAAGAAGTGAAGCTGGCAAGAAGCACAGGGTCTAGCAAGGAGCCCAGGGAAGCTGGAACAAAGTAAGAGAGGGAAGACTGGTAGAAGATGAGGTTAGGGAGTGAGGTGGGGCCAAATGTATAGGACTTTGCTGATCACAGTAATGACTTTGGCTCTTATCTCAAGTACACGGCAAGTCACTGGAGGGTTTTGAGCCAAGAAATATTAAGACCTAATTTCACTTCAGATTATGAATGGAATAGATTGGTTGTTGATCTGAGACTAGATAGAATGGGGACAAGGGCAGAGAAGCAAGGAGATGAGTCAGAAGGCAACTGGAATAATCCCAGTGAGAAAACGACGGTTGTGAGGAATAAGGTAATAGTAGCAACAATGATAAGAGTTGGTCACATTCTGAATATATTTTTGAAGAGCAACAGGATTCACTTATGCACTGACTGTAGGGTGGGTATAAAAGAAAAAGAGAAGTCAAGACGACTCCAAGGTTTTGGTCTAAGTAACAAGACAGGTGACAATAATATAATTCATGAAGCTTCTAAACAGCTACCTTAGTCCATAATTTTAATTAGCTCATTAATTTTCTAATATTATTTCCACAAAATATTCCATTTAGATTATTTTTTGTTTAAACTGGTGGAAGAGGGGTTTTCTGTGATTTGTAGCTGATGGCAATTTAAATGACAGAGGAATGAACATTCTAGATGAGGAAACTCAACGAGCAGAGGCATTGAGATGGAAAAGTTATAGCTATACAGCCTTAAATTAGTTAAGCCTGGTGAGACTGTAGATTGCAAAAGGGGACAATGATAAAACAGAAAAGACAGCTTGGAGCCATATTGCAGAACGCCTCAAATGCCAGGTTAATGAATTATTTTTTTTAACATTTATTTAAATCACTGGGTCTTCACTGCTGTGCACAAGCTTTTATTTGTTGTGGTGCATAGGCTTCTTTTTGCAGTGGCTTCTCTTGTTGCAGAGGACCAGCTCTAAGGTACACAGGCTTTAGTAGTTGTGGTACGAGGGCTCAGTAGTTGCAGCTGTAGGGCTCCAGAGCACTGGCTCAGGAGTTGTGATGCACAGGTTTAGCTGCTCCGAGGCATGTGGGATCTTCTGGAATCAGGGATCAATCCCGTGTCCCCTGCTTTGGCAGGCAGATTCTTAACCACTGGATCACTAGGGAAGCCTGGGTTGGGACTATTTTGAAGCCAAGGAGGAATTGTTGAGGAACTTTAAACAGAAAAGTGATCTGATGAGAGCTGTGCGTTAGAAAGGCTATTCTCATAGCATCACAAATTAGAATTAGGAGAGGAGTCTGAAGGTGCAGACTAATCACAGAATCTAAAGTAATCTAGATGAGAAGAAAGAGGGGCCTAAGTATTAGTTACAGTCTCCTTGAGAAAACTCTTGAGAGTCCCTTGGACTGCAAGGAGATCCAACCAGTCCATTCTAAAGGAGATCAGTCCTGGGTGTTCTTTGGAAGGAATGATGCTAAAGCTGAAACTCCAGTACTTTGGCCACCTCATGCGAAGAGTTGACTCATCGGAAAAGACTCTGATGCTGGGAGGGATTGGGGGCAGGAGGAGAAGGGGACAAGAGAAGATGAGATGGCTGGATGGCATCACTGACTCGATGGATGTGAGTCTGAGTGAACTCCGGGAGTTGCTGATGGACAGGGAGGCCTGGTGTGTTGCGATTCATGGGGTTGCAAAGAGTCGGACACAACTGAGTGACTGAACTGAACTGAACTGAGAGTGTGAACTCTGTCTTATAAATAAACTCAAGTAAAACATAGTAGAGGTAAAACCAAAAAGATCAGCTGGATGGTTACTGTGGAAGAGAGAGCAAAAAGAGGAGAAAGAATGTATATTTTTTCAGAAATGACCTTTGTCACTAGTTTTTATAAATTTACCGATGTATCCTCTGAAGGAGGCTTTCAAATAGTCCTGAAAGATTATGTGCTGTGTAAACTTAATTTGAATAGATTTTACATGTTTTAAGCCCAGTTCTTCATTTCTTCTTTACCTTATTTCTTTGTAAAGTCAAAGGCTGCAGATTCCCAAAGTTCTTTTGGGGAGTATGCATATTTACAGCACTGTGAAAAACCCCTAATGAATTTAATATAAATATAATCCCCAAAACAAACACAAAATGGAAAAATATGTGGTTGGTATACAATTTTTGAGCCCAGGAGTCAAACTATAAACAATAAAATGTGACCGTGGATCAAATTATTTCAGCATGTATTCTGTTATTTCTAAAGGTGCAGAGATAATACATTCTGTTATTTCAGCATGTATTCTTTCTTCTCACCTAGATTACTTTAGATTCTGTGATTAGTATCTGCACCTTCAGACTCCTCTCCTAATTCTAACTTGTGATGCTGTGAGAATAACCTTTCTAAAGCACAAGTCTCATCAGATCACTTTTCTGTTTAAAATTCCTCAACAATTTGTAACATATTATATACTATAATATATATACATAATATGTATAATAAAGTTATACTGCTACCCAAACTAGTATCATATTATCTACTTCTGATGAATAATGTAAAAAATTTTTGAATGATGGTTCTCTGGCAGCTATTATAGTGCTTTTTAAAATCTGGACTTAAGAGAAATCAATAAGCAAATGTTCAGTGTGGATAGACCCAGTTGAATGGTATTAAATGATACTGTATATTTTCTCTAAACCAACTGTAAACCTGAACAGGTGCCAGTCAACTTCAGTCAAGTGTGAAATTAAGATCTTGGTCTTTACTAATCTAATCCTCTTAAAAGTTCTTTTATTACTTAAACAGATTAGACCTTCACATTTGATCAACTAAACAGAATCAATCCTACTACACTTACAGCTTAGTAGAGGCAATAAACCTATTGGGGAAATGTGGCATATTATTTGGGTAACATCCAGGATCCATGATACAAAAGAAAAAAAAAAATCTCCTTACCCAGGAATTCTTTATAGATTGATCAGGGGTTGAATTAAGGACATTCATGATTGCCCAACTTATTGTTTATAGGAATATGGATGATTTTATCGTATTTTAGAGCAGGGGCTGGGATAGGAGGAAGCTTAATAAAATTCATTCCTTCACCTTCACCAAAAGTTCACTGGCCTCATAAAGGTTAAGAACCACCTATTCTAATCTACCCATTAGTGGATAAGGCTTCCTAATACTCTATGACTGCTGCCATCACAGTTTTTTACACAGCTGATATATTCATTTATCTTAAATTTAAAGATGAATTAAGAGACACAGTGTGCCTCTTAATTGATGGTGAAAATCCCTTAATTAACTAAAAATAACTTAAAAAAAAAACCCATTCAAACCCACAATCCACTGTAAAACTAAAAATTACTTTTAACTCCCCCAACCAAACCAAAAAACCAACCCTTTCTAGTGGATTTTTAAATTATCATTTAACAAATAAAACCTAGTGTTTTTTAAAAGAAATGATTTAATAAGATACTTTAATTTTTAAGAAGTCATCTTAGAGCTATATAGGGCGTCATTTTAGGATTCCACAGTCAGTTAAAATCCAAAAAGAGAGGTACATGATAAAGCAGAGAGTTTACTACTGCCTTCCTTGAGTATAAAAATTTCTGCTATATGGCAATTATATAACCAGTGAAATTTAGTTAACCTGGAAAAGCCATCAAAATTATTTTACATAGTTTTACAAATAAATATTAAAAAGCTAAATTATAAATATTTATTTCTGTTATATTATATCATACTAATAAATATGGTTCTAATCACCAAAATAGTTTAAGCTCAGAGCTGGAAGTTTCTATCACTCTTACCTTGGTACAGACCACTCGTACAACCACTTTCCAAAAGGCAGAGGAATCAGACCCAGGTTGTACCTCAAAGAGAAGATGTTTTTCCTGGCCAGAAGCCACTTTAGCAGTTCTGAAAAGAGGCAAACACATTCATTAACTTTATGAAAAGTCATGTAAAATAATGGAGCTATGAGACCAGATTCAAGAAAGTTTAAGACAGACGAGGAAATGTGAAGAAAACACAGAAAGGCAAGTAACAGTAACAGTGATTGTAATAGTTAGATTCTTAAAATACAGGGATAGAAAATGTTTTGACTATACACATACAATTTAATTTCCAAAATGGACAGCATAGTGGAATGATGTTTATAAATCTATTTTTTTCAGATCTATATCTCAATGGTCTTTAAATTTCTAATAAAGACATTTCTAATAAAGGAAAAAATGTGTACAAAGAACCAGGTACTTCAAGAAAAAATTTAGGTGGTTTCATTTATCCCAATTTTGACTACCACCGCAGATATATATAAAATGTGAAAAAATCTTGCTCTTGGTTGAGTCTTTCCTTAAGGAACAACACATATTTTTATAGATAATTTGAAACTGGATGAAGCAAATGATTTTGAGACATAGAACTTTACTCTCTTCCCCTAGCAGTCATTCTAATTTACAAAGAAAGAGAATACTAACATAATATAGCACTTTTTAGGATAACTCAATATTGTGCCTAAGTGTCAATTTAAATCAGTTCAAAGACATATTAAGAATTGTAGCTCCTTTTTATTTTTTAAATCATTACTCACATTTCTCTCTGAACACCAGTGGAGATATGACATTCAGAACTAAGTAACTTTCAGCGAAATAAATTGAGGCCATTGAAAATTAAGCAACTAGCCCTAGGTAACAAAATCAGCCAGTTAAACTAGTACTGCCAGTTGTTAGTTCCATTTTCTAGCTATCAAGTCATGCTTCTTTTATGTAACTTTAACTATATAACTCTCAGACAGCACTGAATTTGTGAAATGTCCAACTCTGGTCCACAGGAATTGGTATTAAGAAGCAAATATAGTCAGAAACATTCTGTGCTAAATAAATAAAAGGAAGACACACTATACCACCGTCTCTGTATTACACAGTAAGCTTAGCTTGTGGATGCTTTCACAGGACACATTTTATCCAGTATCTTTAGACCAAAAAACAAAATTTCAAAGGACAGACTAGATTTTTTTGTATATAAGTTCTAAGACTTTAAGGGATGGCAAATGTCATTGATTACTCATTAGAAAGTTGAAGCAATAAACTTTATAAAAAAGTATTTCACTTTTATACTATTAAATTCACAATCCAATTTTATTTCCTAGGAATATGTTCTCAAAAGTAATGCCTCAAATGCTACCGTTTGTATGATCTTAAAAAAACAAAAACCAAATAAAATGCTAGTTTTAAAAACCATGACTACATTTTTATTATAAAAGATCAGACAATAAACAAATACAAACAGAAGTTTATATTCCAACTTAGAAATCCATTCAAGAATTAAGTAGACATTTAAAGAAAGTGAAAGTTGCTCAGTTGTGTCTGACTCTTTGTGACCCCATGGACTATACAGTTCATGGAATTCTCTAGGCCAGAATAGTGGGGTGGGTAGCTTTACGTTTCTCCAGGGGATGTTCCCAACCCAGGGATCAAACCCAGGTCTCCCACATTGCAGGCAGATTCTTTACCAGCTGAGCCACAAGGGAAGCCCAAGAAAACTGGAGTGGGTTGCCTATCCCTTATCCAGGGGATCTTCCTGACCCAGGAATTGAACCAGGGTCTCCTGCACTGCAGGTGGATTCTTTTACCAACTGAGCTATCAGGGAAGTCCATCAAAGATTAAAAGATGACCAGAGATTTAAAGAGGACAGCTAATTAGAAAACATTTATAAACAAAACATCCTATTCTCCGGTGATGACAAACGAATTGCTACCATATAGGCATGTATCTGGCAGAATAATGGTTCAGTGGACAAACAGATTTATTATCTAGATGAACTGGTTGATAGTCAGAAACCTGAAGTGTCCTTTGACTATCCGAGGTGCCTTTCTCTAGGTGACTAATTGGTATATTCTCTTCTGTTATGCACCTTCTTCAGTGCTTTCAAACAAAGGTCAATTTATATTCCTATGATCAAAATTCAGTTTTAAGTTCTTTCCATTCTTTTAGTCCATTTCAAAATATGACATATTTTGAAATAGTCACATAGAAAGTCTTAAGGTATTCAATAAATACTTGCTACCCACTGCTGCTGAAAACATTAAGTCTTACCAATCAACACTTCTGGTTATTTCTCAGACAGTCACAACATTGGCGCACATGTTAGGGAGAAAAAATAAAATGAAAAAGAGCAAGTCTTACACATCATTAAGTTCTGCTACTCTTCCAAGAAATTCTTCATAAGTTAAGGAGCCACTTTCTCGAACCAATGTGACATGTTTTGCTACTTTTTCTGGTAACTTGTTAAGAACCAGCTGTGTCTGATCTGAAATTTGCTGTCCCATGATGAGATGATGTCTTATGAAATCCAAAAAGTGTTGCTTCACATAGTTTCTGTCAAATATACATAAAAGTTACTTTTATGTACAATACAAAAATGGCAATATACCCATCCCTTCAAGAAAATAAAAGCAAGAATACTTTTAAGTGAGATCTCAATAAACTCACATGAGCCTAAGGTGGAATTTAAACAACTATAAAGATTAACAGTTCTATTTTTCTAAAGATTATATAGTTAAATAAGAAAACAGAATTCATTTATTTTATTGGGAGGGTACATTTCTATAATTTTGCCTACTTGGCAACCATTACACACACACACAGGCCTTTAATTGACTGTATTTAATGGGAAGCTTATTTACCTCATATAATTTTCCTAAAAATATTTCCTTACTGCTCACCACATGTCAGGCTTCAAACTAAGGGCTTTCTTATACCATCTCATCTATTTTTTCCAATAACCCTAAGAAGTGGGCATTATTATAGCCCTAGTTGACAGATGAGGAAATAGAGTTGAGTGACTTATCTAAAGTTAAACAGTTGGTAAATGGTTGAAGTAAACTTTAAACTCATGTTTTTTAGATTCTTGTGCTTACATTCTTCAGTTCAGTTCAGTTGCTCAGTCGTGTCTCTTTGTGACCCTATGGACTGCAGCACGCCAGGCCTCCTTGTCCATCACCAACTCCCAGAGTTTACCCAAACTCATGTCCATTGAGTCGGTGATGCCATCCAACCATCTCATCCTCTGTCATCCCCTTCTCCTCCCACCTTCAATTTTTCCCAGCAGCAGGGTCTTTTCCAATGAGTTAGTTGCATCAGGTGGCCAAAGTACTGGAGTTTCAGCTTCAGCATCAGGACTGATCTTTAGGATGGACTGGTTGGATCTCCTTTCAGTCCAAAGGACTCTCAAAAGTCCAACAGCACAGTTCAAAAGCATCAGTTCTTCACATCCAACTCTCACATCCATACACGACTACTGGAAAAACCATAGCCTTGACTAGACGAACCTTTGTTGGCAAAGTAACATCTCTGCTTTTTAATATGCTGTCTAGGTTGGTCATAACTTTCCTTCCAAGGTTATATTCTTAAACACTATAACATTCTATGATGTATAATCATGATATAATAGATCAGCTAAAATTTTTATTATAGAATTACTATATTTATAAATGTGCAACTTAATTCTAATTGTAAAATATATGTAAATGTAACAGATTTTTCAGCTAACTGAACTATCTTACATTTTCTGCTTAGGAAAAAAAAGATAGTGCTTTTGCTTTTTAACTCCTCTAGGAAGAAGCACAAGCTGGAATCAAGACTGCTAGGAGAAATATCAATAACCTCAGATATGCAGATGACATCACCCTTATGGCATAAAGTGAAGAGGATGAAAGTGAAAGTGGAGAGGGAAAAAGTTGGCTTAAAGCTCAACATTCAGAAAACGAAGATCATGGCACCTGGTCCCATCACTTCATGGGAAATAGATGGGGAAACAGTGTCAGACTTTATTTTGGGGGGCTCCAAAATCACTGCAGACGGTGACTGCAGCCATGAAATTAAAAGACGCTTACTCCTTGGAAGAAAAATTATGACCAACCTAGATAGCATATTCAGAGAAGGCAATGACACCCCACTCCTGGTGGGCTACAGTCCATGAGGTCGCTAATAGTCCAACACCACTGAGCGACTTCACTTTCACTTTTCACTCTCATGCACTGGAGAAGGAAATGGCAACCCACTCCAGTGTTCTTGCCTTGAGAATCCCAGGGACAGGGGAGCCTGGTGGGCTGCCGTCTTTGGGGTCACACAGAGTCGGACACGACTGAAGCAACTTAGCAGCAGCAGATAGCATATTGAAAAGCAGAGACATTACTTTGCCAACAAAGGTCCGTCTAGTCAAGGCTATGGTTTTTCCTGTGGTCATGAATGGATGTGAGAGTTGGACTGTGAAGAAAGAAAGCTGAGCGCCGAAGAATTGATGCTTTTGAACTGTGGTGTTGGAGAAGACTCTTGAGAGTCCCTTGGACTGCAAGGAGATCCAACTAATCCATTCTGAAGGAGATCAGCCCTGGGATTTCTTTGGAAGGAATGATGCTAAAGCTGAAGCTCCAGTACTTTAGCCACCTCATGCGAAGAGTTGACTCATTGGAAAAGACTGATGCTGGGAGGGATTGTGGGCAGAAGGAGAAGGGGACGACCCAGGATGAGATGGCTGGATGGCATCACGGACATGATGGACGTGAGTCTGAGTGAACTCCAGGAGTTGGTGATGGACAGGGAGGCCTGGCGTGCTGCGATGCATGGGGTCGCAAAGAGTCAGACACGACTGAGCGACTGAACTGAACTGAGGTATTTTAAACTTAGAATTTATGTAAATGTTCTCTAAATATAAAGGTGATATTTTAGTTAAAAGGCCAGATTACTAATAACCTACTACTAATGGAGATCAATAAGTTACTGAATTGCCTTAAATTTTAATCACAAAAATTTATTTAGTAATCATTTAAATCTTTAAAGATTCTATGTATCATGGCTAGAGAAGAGTTGGATATGTTTATTCTAGATAGTTTTCTTTCCTTTGGTTAAAATAGAAAGTAAGATAAACTTTTAGTATTTATCTATCCTGATATGTTATATAACTGAATAAAGAAATCCGATTCAATATATATACCACTACTAATAACAGTAAAATCAACTAATATTTGTTGACCACTTCTATTGTGTTACAATCTTCTAGGCACTTTACATGTATTCATAAATTTAGTCATTTAAATCTCATGATAACCATTTTATAGATGAAGAAACAGAGAGTTAAGGAAACAAGCACAGAGAGGTTAAAGTAACAAAATCACAAAGCAAGCAAGAGTTTTTAAAAAAATAAAGTTGGAAAGAGAAAAAAGCATTAAAATAAGAAAAGTCTAATTGCCCCTCTTCCAAGAAATTCCATTTTATTTACCCATCAAAGACTATCATTTTACCTCACCTGAATTAACACTCATACCATATAAAGCAGGTGAAATAGTAACAATTTATAGCAAAAGTTTTGTCAGGAAATCTGCTCTAACAGTTAATAAAAAAAGTAAAAGTTAAAACTAAAATATTAACTACCCAACTTTAAAATATAAAATCATTTACAGTAAGAGTTCTCAGTAATCATAAATACACAAATTTTGTCTTTTGGTATTCAAATCTAATATATTATATTTGAGGCTTATTCTTTTAGTCACTTTAACTATAGGAAAAGTACAACTGTTCTAAAAAGATAAACTCAACAATTACTGTTTTGAATCTGAGCCTACTTGGCAATGATAAGTATGTATTACAGAGATAAATGAAAGGAAGTTGTTGAGGAAGATCCAAGGCACTAAAAAAAAAAATCTCTGAAGGCAAAATTACATATTTTAAATATAGCCAAGTGCATTCATAACAACTGTATTCAAAGAGAAACAAAGATTTTAGCCTAGAGGAGATCTCGAGAGTATTCAACATTAGTGACTCCTGGATTTCACAAACTAGTCAAGTCTCAAAGCCCCGTGGTGCTGCACATTTGTTTCGACAGTGTCCAACAATAAACAAACAAAAAATCCCTAAACTGTAACAAAAACTGTAATCCCTAAACTATAACTCTGAGGTAATAAAAAAAACTCAAGTTTGACTAAAACCTAGACAGAGCAGAGGGAGATTGCCACCAAGAGAGTGGATGTTTACCATTTTTGTTGATGACAAAGACAAGACTGCATGCCTGTTCAATCTGTGGATGACTAAAACTGGAATGAATAATATCCACAGAATACCAGAATCAAGACTGACAGTGGATACTTATTTTCTGAAAATGAATAAATTATATCAAATATGACTAACTTGTTCAGGATCTAACTTAAATATGTTTTAAAATGCACATAAAGCACATAGGTAACATATGCTTAAAAGTAATTAAAATATAAATGGTCTGAAGGTTCTAGTCAAATGCGGATAAGAAAGTTGCTAAAATAATCCTAAATTCTTGCTAGAAGCAGATGTCCAGGGAGGCCTGGCGTGCTGTGATTCATGGGGTCGCAAAGAGCTGGACACGACTGAGCTGTTAGACCCTGCGGTCTCCGCCCAGGCTTCGCCGTCGCAAAGATCACTGAGACGCAGATTCGATGCAAATAGCAAGAGGATTTATTAGGCCGACGCGCCGGGGTTCAATCTCCACCCGAGGAGACGAACCCCGAAGAGCTGTTACAGAGCAGTTTATAAGCACAAAACCCACAAACAGGTGCAGCTGGAGTGCAGCTTTTTGATTGGTGGTTA
>SJYQ01020936.1:10228-23634 GCA_006410935.1 Redunca redunca
GGGGGTCGGGGGTGGGGGTGCAGTGGCAGTCCAAGGGCACATGCATTTGGGGAAACCCCGAGTGGAAAGTTAAAATCTGGTGCCTCGGTACAGGCTTGCTGGGAAGCGAACCATGCTCAGAGCGCAGGGCGTTTGGGTACCACCTCGCACGCATCACTGCCTTCCATGCAGAACCATGCTCCCCACATGCTGCCCAACATCCGGGGGTTTCTGAAACAGTGAGATGCCGGCCTCCCTTCCCAGGCTGCTGCCCCCGCCACCCCCCACCCCTGGAGTCAGAGCCCTACCTCTTTCTCGCCTCAAGGCCAAGGGTAGTACCCCCAGGTCTGCCTGAGGGCAAACCTGGACATGCATGTCCTCTGCGACACCTCCCACCGCCCCCCAGCACAGAACTGGGATGGTGAAGGAACTGCACCTCTGCCGCCGAGGGGCCAGCAATCCTGTGTTCCTTTTCCCCAGCACTGAAGTCTGCTTTCTGAGCACCCAGGGGATGGCGTTGGCCACCTGGTGCGCACGCCCTTTCTCTCCGGACCTGGCTGTGCACACCCCATCCCACACCCCTCCCCCGGACCCCATGGGCTTGCTGCCCACGCTCACTCCTCCTGTAAACATCCACTACCCACCTGGACAAGCATAGATAAGCACTCTCCCCAGCACTTACTGACGGTTTAAAGCAAGAGTCTTCTGAAAACCCAAGAGGTCCAAGGGCCCCAGCTCGGTGCTGGCCTTACTGTTAAGAACTATTCCAAACTCAGCTTTAAAGCTCCCCTCACACACTGCAAGAAAGTGCTCGAGTGAGAAGGCACAGAAGGAAATCCTCCTTTGAAATTGTGGAAAGCAACCAGTTGAGCACCTCTTCCATCAGAAAAAACTGTTAGCTTCTGGGGGAAAAAAAAAAAAAAAAGAGTTGCAAATAGCACATCTCCACACATTCTTGCAGGAGACCTCAGTTTGATTCCTGGGTTGGGAAGGAAGTTCCCCTGGAGAAGGGATAGGCTACCCACTCCAGTGTTCTTGGGGCTTCCCTGGTGGCTCAGACAGTAAAGAATCTGCCAGCAATGTGGAGACCTGGGTTCAATTCCCTGGGTTGGGAAAATCTCCTGGAGGAGGGCATGGCAACCCATTCCAGTATTCTTGCCTGGGAAACCCCACAGACAGAGGAGCCTGGCGGGCTACAGTCCACAGGGTGGAAGAGAGTCCGACACAACTGAGCGACTGAATGCAAGAACAAGACCACATACTTCACCCAAGATTAACCAAGTGGAAATGACACCAGTCACCATAGCATGACTCTGGGAATCAAGAAATTCACCTTGACCACCACTAATTATTAAAGACATGCGAATCAACAGTGGAGTGAGTTATCACCCATACTGGTTAGAATGGCCATCATTAAAAATGTACAAACAATGCTGGAGAAGTTGTGGAGAAACGGGAACCCTCCTACATGGTTAGTAGGAATGTAAATTGGTGCAGCCATTATGGAGAAGAGTATGAAGGTTCCTTAAAAAACTAAAAGTAGAGCTACCATATGACCCAGCAATCCCATTCCTGGGCATATATCCAGACAACACTAATTCAAAAAGATACATACATTCCCATGTTCATAACACTATTCATAATAGCCAAGNATGAATGAAAAAAAAAGGGGTAAAAATAAACAGAGAAGTTATTACTCAACCATAAATTAAAAAAAAAAAAACAAAAAATGCCATCTGTATGCATGGGTCTGATCATACTAAGTCAGCAAAAAGCAAGGCAGCGGCAGAAAGACAAATACGATATGATATCACTTAGATGTGGAATCAAAAATACAACAGAAATCAACATAACGTATGAAAGAAAACAGATGCAGAGATCAGACTTGTGGTTCCCAAGGGGGAGGGGAGGGAAAGATTGGAGTTTGGAATTTGGAATTAGCAACCATTTATATACATATAAGATGGATAAACCTATATATATATATATATAGATGGGGAAACAGTGGAAACAGTGGTAGACTGTTTTTCTGGCAGCCATGAAATTAAAAGATGCTTAGAAGGAAAGTTATGACCAACCTAGACAGCAATATTAAAAAGCAGAGACGTTACTTTGCCAACAAAGGTCCGTCTAGTCAAGGCTTATGGTTTTTCCAATAGTCATGCATGGATGTGAGAGTCGGACTATAAAGAAAGCTGAGCACCAAAGAATTGATGCTTTGGAACTGTGGTGTTGGAGAAGACTCTTGACAGTCCCTTGGACTGCAAGGAGATCCAACCAGTCCATCCTAAAGGACATCAGTCCTGAATATTCATTGGAAGGACTGATGCTGAAGCTGAAACTCCAATACTTTGGCCACCTGATGTGAAGAACTGACTCATTGGAAAAGACCCTGATGCTGGGAAAGATTGAAGGCGGGAGGAGAAGGGGACAGAGGATAAGATGGTTGGATGGCATCATCAACTCAATGGACATGAGTTTGGGTAAACTCTGGGAGTTGGTGATGGACAGGGAGGCCTGGCGTGCTGCATTCCATGGGGTCACAAAGAGACAGACATGACTTGAGAGACTGAACTAAAGTGAACTGACAAATATATATATATATATATATATGATGGATAAACAAGATGGCCCTGCTATGTAGCACAGGGAGCTATACTCAGTATCTTGTAATAAACCATAATGGAAAAGAATACGGAAAAAAAAAGTATGTGTTTATATATAAGTGAGTCATTTTGTGGTACAGAAGAAATTAACGCAACACTGTAAATCAAGTATATTTCAGTAAAATTAAAAAGAAGTTCGCGTTGACCACACGGCGATCTACACACCTTATTCAGACCTCTCCCACCACCAGGCTGGGTTCTCTTCCCGCCTCGGCTGGGCCGGGGGGAGGGGGGGGGTGCAGGTTCTGCATTGTTGCTGTTGTCAGGCGTCTTCATTCCCTCCAGTTTTGAGCTGCCCCTCCGGTGGTCTTTCATCACCTCAGCACCTTTTAAGGGAACTGGTCAGCTATATTTTTTTAATAAAAAGCCTCTCCCTCACTTTGGGTTTGTCTGATGCATTTTGGAGAGGACACCTCCAAAGGGAGACGGTGTCCTCCCTTGGCACGTCCTCTGGGCAGTGTCCAGCCTTGCTCCTGGGGCCGTGGACTGTTGTGCGTGGAGGGCCTCTGCCCACGGGGTCTGGGCCTGCTTGTACAACGCTATTAGGTAGGTCTCACACTTGAGTTTCCTAAGTGGGTGTAAACTAGAAACAGGCTGACCTTGAGCTGAAAGGGGCAGGCCTCCCCCGGCACGACCCTTCCAAGATGGGGGGTAAGACACGGGGCCTCCAGTGATGTTCCTCTGCCCTAGGCTTTGCTGAGATAAGAAAGGAGGGTTCACTGCCAGCCAAAAAAAAGAAAAGAATGTACGTAGCATTTGCATACTTCTTAAAGTCCCTAAGTTCATGACAATGTTTTAAGGGCCTTTCCTCTTTGCCTTCCTCTACACCTCACTTCCTAGGTTTCATGGAGGGGGAGGGCACAAGAGTCGTCACAGGCATTTTGGGGATCTGGTGGAGGAGGAGAATGACACGGGTTGGGGTGTCGTGGCATGTTTTATCTCGCTCAGTGTGACTCAGCATACAGCCTATATGTGTACACATGCGACGTGCGAGGTTCTCCTCTTTTGATGGGAAATGCAGAAAACATTCCCCTCTCCCCCACCTCTGGAATTGCCTGGGCTTGCAGGCTGTGGTGGCCCTGCAGTGGTCAAGCCAACAGGTGTGAGGATGCAGACAGCATCTCCCATGCCCCTGTGCCTGAGATTGATTCAGTGTGCCCTAGGTGGCTCGCCCTGAAGAAACAGAAGTCTGAGCATCTCAGTCCACGGGTCGTGGAGCATGAGGATCACTGGCTCCCACAGCCACACCCCCACCACCCCAGCCTACAAGTGCACCTCCACTGCCCTCATGGGTGAATCCCTCCATCCTTTCAGAACTCATGAGACAAGCGGGAGTGGCCTTGTAGAAGCCAAAAAAAATATATATGTAGCATTTGTGTACTTCTTAAAGTCCCTAAGCTTGTGACAATGTTTTTTCCCCACCCCAAATAAAAATTCATCTCCTATGTTTGAGTAGTTCTTACTAAGAACACTCTCTCAGGCTTCCCTGGTGGCTCAGTGGTAAAGAATCCACCGATACAGGAGAGAAAGAGTTTGATTCCTGACCCAGGAAGACACCACCTGCCGCAGAGCAACTAAGCCCGTGTGCCCCAACTACTGAGGCCCACGTGCAAGAAGCCTGCACACCACATCCAGACAAAACCCTGAGCAGCAAGCAAGACCCAGAGCAGTCAAAATTCAACAAGCAAAATTATTCAAAAAAAATAAAAGGAAGACTGCCTCTCTCTCAACTAATTGACCTCCGGGTCCCACCAACCTGCTTCGAAAACAGAAGCATTTGTCCGCTGCCGACAGGGAGCAGCTGCCATCTGCCCTCTGGCGGTTCCAACAGGGGCGTCCGGGTGCAAAGAACGCTTTTCCTCCAGACCCAGGCTGCAGTGACGGCACCAGAGGTGCGAACGCCCCTCCCTCCATGTGGCACACCTCTGACCCAGCGCGGGTTCCAAGCACGCTGACATTATCAGTTTGCTTGCTCTCCCAAGGGCTGGGAAGGAGGAAGCTGAGGGGTGCAGAGGCTAGCAACAGACAGAGGTAGCTTGGCTCCAGGAACTTGGCTTCGGGTCCTGGACCTCAGGGTGCTACTCCGTATCAGCACCCAGCGTGGGAGATGACGGGGCTCCACCAATGGCTCCAATGCCTCGCAGCTCCCTGCAGTCACAGGGTGGAGCACACACCGCACCTTCTGGATTCCGGGTTGGGCTGCAGGACTTGCTGCAGCAATGGAAGGTTAGCAGGTGTGCCATAACCATACCCGGGGCAAGCACCGATGTGACTGAGCTTGTTCTCCGGTCGTGTGCCATGGAAATGCCCAAGCCAAAGGCCTGGTTCCAAGAGACAGATGACAGGCACGTGGAGCAGAATGATCTACTAATTCCTCCCCTAAAGGAGTTACTTCTCCCTGCACCCTGCTGCAATTTTATAGCGGTTGTTACACAGCATGGCTGTGGCAACAGCTGACTGATAAAACCAGTGACCCTGATGTTTTCCCGGCTGCAGACTGACTGGCCTGAACTCAACAGGCAGAAACAGTCGAACACCTGCGTACACAGATTCAACCCGATTTATCACTGGCTGAAGGATCTGACATACGGGAAGGATGTTCCAATTCTTAAAAACGATGCAAGACAGAGACATGTTCCATTCACTGAAAGACACCACATTTATTGTATTAAGGTCAAGCAGGATGATCTGTTGAGAGGTAAGTGTTAAGTGTTGAGCATGAAACCAGTACACATCTTCCACGGTGGGTGGCATGATCAAAGTCTCCGGCAAGGCCCCTGACTGCAACCTTGAGATACAGAGAGCACGTCTCAGCTGAGCAATGACCTGGGGTGAGCCATTAGCCACCACCCAGGAATGCCACGGGAGAAACGTTAGCACCAGATTGTTTACATATAGCTATACACAAAGTTGTGCACACTGACTCACTGCAATCTCTGGGTCCCCGCCACCAGACATTTAGGAGGCAGATAGGGAAACAGACTGGACCGTTGTGATTCTATGGGCTTCGTTTAAAGGACACCAGAGCCTTGTGTATTGCTGTGTAGAAGAACACGTTCTCAAAAGACACCGAAAAGCTGGATACGGGCAAAACCTCTATTTTCACATTTTACAGACGTATCATCAAAATGATCACAATACTATATGACAAGGGCAAGAATCACAGATAAAAGCTTTGTGAAAATCAAAACACACTGACATCACTGTGGTTGTCTCCCCAAGGGAGGAACGTGGCGGGGGTGGGGCACAGTGCGTGGACAGCCAGCTTTATCGTTTCTGTCATGACCCATCATCACAGCAAGTGACCATAGCGTGCAAGGAGGACGACGCTTCACTGGCAGAAGAGGGGCTTTTCAAATCAGGAACATCTTAAGAAGAATAAAAAGTGCAGAAAAAGGCCTTTCTCTTTGGCATGGGTGGGCTGCCAAAGGAATGTTTATTGTTAGCATCACTGAAGCCTGCCAGGTCGGTTCCCTCCAGGGCTACAGAGATATCACCGCAGCCAGTCCAGCTTGTCCTTCTGGCTGTGAGGGTGTGGAGTAGTGTCCTTTCATAAGACATTGTGTGCTTCTGTCTTTGGTAAGGCGCCAGCCACTGATGACAAAGGGCTATCTCCCCACCTGCCGGAAAACTCCTCTCACAGGCCTAAGAGGAAACAAGGAGTAACGTGATCTGACCTCCGAATATCACCCCAACATGAAGTTATCTTGGGGCTTCTCCCGCCATTATGCAGGCATCTCACCCAACTGGGACGGAACATAGACAATCAGGTTAAAAATCAGACTGTGAGAACCAAGCCATGAGGGGCTGAATACCTATTGTGCCTACTGACATGCATATAGCCTCTTTGGTGAAGTGTCTATTTAAAAGTCTCTGGCTCATGGTTTAACTGGGCTGTTTTCATACTGTTAACTTGGAAAGATCTTTATACATTCTGGATGTAAATGCAATACTCGGGATCAGCAAGTTGTCTTCTTCTAGTCACGACTCGGGCACTGGAATACAACAGCTCGACAGTGTTTTCTTTAGTGAAGACTCTCTTGATCACCTTGCAATATCAAAGGATAAAACGGGGAATAGACAGTGGTCCACTCTATGGTGGAGAAAGACCAGGTCTGGGAGTTTTGTGGTCCACTAGGACCTCTGGAAAGCCAGAACCACAGGTTCTTACAGGAAACGTGGCCTTGACACTGCCATAATTAATCCAGAGAAGCATCAAGAGAGAAGCTGCCAATTATAATCCACAATCATATACACACAGAAATACAATCAGGACACAAAGAAATGTTCTGGGGCGGGGGTGGGGGGCGGAGGGGAAAGTAAATGAGGAAAATATCTCAGGGGCCTTAAGAAAAAGAAAAAAAAACCTCGCAAGCACCTACCCTCCGGACACACTTTCAGCCAGGTAATCTCACTTTGCAGGAGAAATACCATTTGCACGCGGGTGCCATCCCAGAAGAACAAAAGCCGGTATGTCCCTTCTGCCTGAGCCTTAAGCATGCACACTGTGCAAGTGGCGATTTCACCATGAGTGAACCCAGCCCACTGAAAGCTCGTCATTTCACCGCTGTCTTTAAACCGCACGGACAACTATTCTCCCTTCTAAGACACTAATAAATAATGCTCATCCTCATGATTTTTTTTGCTGGGTCAGGGGTCATCCTTACAGGACAACCAATGGCGCAACACTTCTGGCGCCTCCCGTGATCCACAGGACAGCTCATGCGGCAGGTGAACCCCGCCCCCTCAACCCACATGCACCTTCTTAGAGACGCACTCGTTCCTTCCCACGCAAAGGACGCGGTTCAGGGCCTGCAGAGCCGGCAGAGGCCATGTGGGTGACCCTGTTGCGCATGCGCACACGGCGCACCCAAGCCCCCAGTACGCCACGTGGGGACGCTTCCAGGCCACCGCAGCAAAGGGCCGGGGGGAGCCACTCTGCTCAGCATTCCAAAAGGGAACCTAAGAATTAAAGAACTCATCCCAAATGCACACATGGAAGTTATTGCTTTGCTGACCGCCACCTGGCTTTGAGAAGATACCCCTCCACACACACACACCCCCCCCACCCCCTGACCCCCATCGACAGGACGTAAATACAGGCTGCAGTTTTCAGCTGCATCCACAGGACCAGAGTTGATGACTCCGCCAATCCCATCCGCATCCTCCTCCTCCTCCAGGGTGGGGTGGGGGGTGGGTGTGCCCTCATTTGCCTCTCTCGGGCTGCAGGCTGTCCAACAGGCACTTCAGCTGCTCCTCACCCAAGTGTATTTTGTCTTCCAGCTCGCGCTGTTCGATGATGAGCGCCGACTTCATCTTGACGAAGTGCTCGTAGTCCGCCAGGCTCTCGGGGCCCAGGTAGCTGGCCAGGATGTCGAAGACGATGCCCTCCCGTCGGTCCAGGTTCTCCTTCAGCTCCCTGGCGTCTTCGTGCTGCTGGATCAGGACGCGCTGCTTCTCAAGCAGGGATTGCTGGACAAACAGAAGACACACAAGCCTGCTGGGAACCTGGCAGGGGGCGGGGCGGGGGCGGCTGGCCAGCGCCTCCCACCGCCTGCGCAGCCAGGTGCCCGGATATACCCCCGCCCCCACAAGGCGCCCAGATACACTCCCGCAGGAGGCACCCAGATACACCCCCCACGAGGCACCGGGATACACCCCCACACGAGGCACCCAGATACATCCCTCGCCCCCTCGCCACCAGGCGCCCAGATACACCCGGAGGAACATGAGAGCCATCTCCGTGCCCAGAAAACTCCAAAACTGGGAGATGTGTGCAGGCAACGAAGGACTTGTGGGGTGCGGGGGACCTGGGTGCGCCCAAGGCGTTTCCCTGACAACACAGCGGATGGGGGCAAAGTGGGTCAAAGCAGTGCATTTAAAGAGATCTCCCAGGGCAGGATTGCTAAACCCTTCTGGCACCAGTAGAGGCGGATGGTGAAGAGGACAAGGGGCTGGAAAACGAGAGACGGAGGCGGGGGCTGGGGTGGGTGCGTCGCGAAGCTGCCCTGACTCCTTACTCTGGGGCACAAAGACGCCCCCACTCCTACATTGAGGTGCACACCTGCAGTCCCTGCCCTCCTGTAGGTAACCTGCTGTGAAAACAAGGCAGGGAGCGAGGAACGGCATTAAACAGTCTCCACATGGCAGCTGATGCATGCCAGGGAGCGCCCCGATCTCAGTCCCAGTTTCTGACACCAGCAGTTGATTCTCCAAACAGGGCTACAGAAACCAGTTGGCATCCCTGGAGACTACAAGCTCCCAATTGAAGGGAGAGCGTCCTGTGTCCACGTCTGGCCCATGTGTCCCGCTTTCTATCTGGAAAGATGGGGAGCCTCCCACAGCCGGACGCTGCCTCTTTGCCCTAGTTAGCGCCTGTCATCGACAGTTTCCCCCAACTCTGTTCACAGTGGAGGCCAGGCCCCTCCACTGAACTTGGAGGAGGCTGTGGACCATGGCTGCCTCTGGTTCCAGGAAGGTGACATTCCCAGCGTGGACCTAATGTGGAGACACCGAGGGATACAGTGAAGGTTCAGGGCCCAGGAAGTCCACAGGCAATGTCCCCCATGGGGAACTCCTTCAGTGTCCCCAATGCTAACTAATAAGCCTATTGATGGCATCACTGACTCAACGGACATGAGTCTGAATGTATAAAATAATGCTAGCATGTTCTGGCCGCCTGATGCAAAGAACTGACTCACTAGAAAAAGACCCTGATGCTGGGCAAGACTGAAGGCGGGAGAAGGGGATGACAGAGGATGAGATGGTTGGATGGCATCACTGACTCAATGGACGTGAGTTTGAGTAAAACTCAGGGAGATGGTGATGGACAGGGGGGCCTGGCGTGCTGTGGTCCATGGGGTCACAAAGAGTCGGACCCAACCGGGTAACTGAACAATGCAGGGAATCTCGGGGTGACCCCCCACTACGAGAAGGAAGAGAGCGAGAGAGAAGACGACCTTCTGCGACCAGCTGGACAGCCGGGCCAGCGAGGCTTCCAGGCATTCACTCTGCACCCCGTGGGCCCTCCCCCCAATCCATCTGTCCCGCCTTGGGGGCAGTACCCGATCGCCCAGAGGCGTGCTGTCATCCAGGTTGTTCAGGGCGTTCTCCACGCGGGCCAGGCGGCCGGACAGCGACAGCAGGAGGTTCACCACCTTGTCGAGGTCCCCGATGAACATGCGAAACTTGTCAAACTCGTTGGGCTTGCACACGGCCTTGACCAGGGCCTCCACTTCATCGCCCAGCACGCTGTTGGCCTGCACGTCCTCCAGCAGGCTCTCCCGCGCCTCCCGCAGCACCTGCAGCTTGCGGCCAAGGCTCTCAATGAGCTCCTGCTGTGGGTACAGTGTGCAGGACTCAGTCACGGCCCTGCTGACCCGGGCGCCCCCCTGTACCCGCCTGCACCTCCTGGCCTGCGGGCCCGTCAGCAGCTTGTTGCACACGAACAAATATCAGGCCAGCATCAAAAAAATCTGCAAGCAATAAATGCTTGAGAGGCTGTGGAAAAAAGCGAAACCCTCTTGCATTGTTTGAAACTGAAAGTTGCTCAGCTGTGTCTGACTCTTTGGGACCCCACGGACTATGCAGTCGAAGGGATTCTCCAGGCCAGAGTACTGCAGTGGGTAGCCTTTCCTTGCTCCAGGGGATCTTCCCAACCCAGGGATCCAACTCAGGTCTCCTGCCTCGTGGGCGGATTCTCTATCAGCTGAGCCAAAGGGAAGCTCCCTTGCACTGTTAGTGGGACTGTAAATTGGTATAGCAATTATGGACAACAGTATGGAGATTTCTTAAAACAAAAAAAACTAGGAGTAAAACAACCATATGATCTAGCATATACCCTGGAGGAAAGCATGACTGAAAAAGACACACGTACCTCACTGTTCAGTGCAGCACTATTTACAATAGCTAGCACATGGGTGGAGAAGGAAATGGCAACCCACTGCAATGGTCTTGCCTGGAGAATCCTGTGGACAGAGGAGCTTAGTAGGCTGCCGTCTATGGGGTGGCACAGAGCTGGACACGACTAAAGCAACTTAGCAGCAGAAGCACACGGAAGCAACCTAGATGTCCATTGGCAGATGGATGGATAAAGAAGCCGTGGTACATATACACAGTGGAATATTACTCAGCCACGAAAAGCAATACCTTTGAGTCAGTTCTATGAGGTGGATGAACCTAGAGCCTATTACACTAAGTGACATATATCAGAAAAAACAAAAACCAAATGTATTAACACATATATATGGAATCTAGAAAGACGATACTGATGAACCTATCTGCTGGGCAGCAGTGGAGATGTAGACACATAGAGAACAGATGGGCAGGGGGAAGGATGGTGGGACTAATGGAGAGAGTAGCGTGGAAACACATACATTACAATATGGAAAAAGCCAGGAGGAATCTGTGGGATGACACAGGGAGTTCAACATTGCCATCCTACTCCTTCCCACCCCACCCCCACAAATGCCCATCACGGGTCCCTGCCGGGCCTCCAACCCCCCTTGTCCACACATCCCAGGCACTGGTCCCTGAGCCCCTCCTCTCCCAGCATCTCTCCTCGCCCTGTCTACGCCGCTCCCTGACCTCAAGTCCCCGAGTGCATCTCCCAGCCCCCTTCCCCTTTGTTTACGCAGCTGCATCTGGTAGTCGATGACCTTACATGCAAGCCTCCTCCGCCCTGTTCACACAGCTTCCAGCCACTGGTCCACTGCCTTGATGCGCAGTCCTCTTCCTCCTTGTCAACACAGCTCCAGACACAACCCACAGCCCCCGATCTCATCTCAGCATTCCTCCCTTTCCACCGACGTTCAGCCACAAGTCCCTGCCCTCCTCTGCAACCTTGTCCCATTCGTGTCCACACAGATCCAACCACCCTGATAATCCTTTTCCATGTTCACACAGCTCCAGCCTCATCCCTCACTGCCTGTGAGTCTGTGTGCATGCTCAGTCACGTCCAACGCATTGCCGTCAAATAATGGGCTGTAGCCCACCAGGCTTCTCCATCCACGGGGTTTCCCCAGCCAGAATACTGGAGCGGGTCACCACTTCCTACTCAAGGGGATCTTCTTGAACCTGTGCCTCCTGTATTGGCAGGCAGATTCTTTAGCACTGAGCCGCCTGGGAACCACCCCCCGCCCTACGCCCTGCTAGGTCTTTGTCTACACGGCTAAACTAGTGGTCTCTGACCTCAACTACTGTCCTCCTAATTCTTGTCCACACAGTCCCAGCCACTGGGGCCTGCCTTAATGGACAAGCCTTCCCATACTGTTCACATAGGTTGGACTGCTTGTCCCCAACTTTATCTCAAAACTTCCTCCTGCTTGTAACACCCTCCCTGTTGCAGCCACCGGTGGCTGACTTTATTTGCGAGCCTCCTCTTCCTCGGAGAGACAGTTTTCACCAAGGGTTGGCGATTTCTCTTCCAGTCCTCTGCCCCTGGTCTGCACAGCGCCAACCACGAATCCTTGACCTTATCTGCTATCCTTCTGATCCTTGTCCACACAGCCCCTGACCAACATCATCTACAAACCTCCCCATCCTCCTCCACGCAGATCCGGCCGCCTTTCCCTGACTTTATCTGCAGCCTTCCTTCCACTTGAACACACCGCTCCAGGCACCAGAACCTGACTTTATCTGCGCTCCTCCTTGTACAGAGAGTTCTAGCCATGGGTCCCTGTCCTCCCATACAATTGTCTTCCTCCTGATACAGAGCCCTAGCCACTTGGTCTTTGACTTTGCTTTCTGATCCTCCTGCCTCGTGTTCCCAAAGCTCCAGCCGCTGGTGCCCGATCTCTTCTCCAGATGTCCTCCTCCTTGTCCACACAGCTCCAGAAACAGGTCACTGAACTCATCTCCAGTCCTCTCCTTCCAAGTCAGCACAGCTCAAGGAACTGGTCCCTGAACCCCCATCCATTCCTGCTCATGTTCACACAGCTGCATCCACACGTCCCTGGCCACTCACAAATCCCCCCTCCTCCTTGTCCACACACACGGTCAGGAACGGGTCCCTGACCTCCTCTCTCATCAGTCTTCCTCTTTTCCACATAGTTCCATCTAGAGGTCACTGACCTAAACTGCAAACATCCTCACCCTTCAGCTCAGTTGCTCAGTCACGTCCGCCTCTTCACGACCCCATGGGCTGCAGCACGCCAGGCCTCCCTGTCCATCACCAACTCCTGGAGCAAACTCATGTCCATTGAGTTGGTGATGCCATCCAACCATCTCATCCTCTGTCGTCCCCTTCTCCTCCTGCCCTCAATCTTTCCCAACATCAGGGTGTTTTTGTAATGAGTCAGTTCTTAGCATCAGGTGGCCAAAGTATTGGAGTTTCAGCTTCAGCATCAGTCCTACCAATGAACACCCAGGACTGATCTTCTTTAGGATGGACTGGTTGGATCTCCTTGCAGTCCAAGGGACCCTCAAGAGTCTTCTCCAATACCACAGTTCAAAAGCATCCATTCTTTGGTGCTCAGCTTTCTTCACAGTCCTGCTCTCACATCCATACATGACTCCTTGTCTACACAGTACCATTCCTTTTGTCTATACAGCAATGTCTAGCATTGCCATTCCTTTTTGTCTGTGTGGCTGTGTAAGTGAACTGATTCAACTGAACTGAACTGCAGTCCTCTTCATCCTTGTCCTCACAATCCCAGCCACTGGTACCTGACCTCATCTCCAAAACGCCACCTCCTTGTTCACACAGCTCTGGCCTTATTTCCCAGACTTTATGCCCAGTCCTTCCCTCTTGTGCTGGGCTTC
>SJYQ01020936.1:25601-45178 GCA_006410935.1 Redunca redunca
TGCAGATGGTGACTGCAGCCATGAAATTAAAAGACGCTTACTCCTTGGAAGGAAAGTTAAGACCAACCTAGACAGCATAAAAAACCAGAGACATTATTTTGCCAACAAAGGTCCATCTAGTCAAGGTTATGGTTTCTCCAGTGGTCATGTATGGATGTGAGAGTTGGACTGTGAAGAAGGCTGAGCGCCGAAGAATCAATGCTTTTGAACTGTGGTGTTGGAGAAGACTCTTGAAAGTCCCTTGGACTGAAAGGAGATCCAACCAGTCCATTCTAAAGGAGATCAGTCCTGGGTGTTCATTGGAAGGACTGATGCTGAAGCTGAAACTCTAATACTTTGGCTACCTCATGCGAAGAGTTGACTCATTGGAAAAGACTCTGATGCTGGGAGGGACTGGGGGCCGGAGGAGAAGGGGACGACCGAGGATGAGATGGCTGGATGGCATCACCGACTCGATGCACATGCGTTTGGGTGAACTCCAGGAGTTGGGGATGGACAGGGAGGCCTGGCGTGCTGCAATTCATGGGGTCGCAAAGAGTTGGACACGACTGAGCAACTGAACTGAACTGGCCTCGTTTTTGCTGACTTCATCTCCAGTCTTTCTGCTCCTTGCACACCCAGGTCCAGCCACTTTGTCTCGACTTTTATCTCCAACCCGCCTCACCCTTCTTCACACAGCAGCAGCCACTGGTCCCCCTTGAATATTGATCACAAATCCTTCCACCTACTTGTCGAAACATCTCCAAACACAAGTCCCTGACCTCCTCTGGGGTCCTCCTCCTCCTTGTCCACAAGGCCCCAGCCACTGGTCTGGCCACATCTCCAATCATCCTCCTTGTCCACACAGCTCCAGCAACTCACTTTATGTCTCATTCCCCTTTGTCTACACAGCTCCATCTAGTGGTCACCGACCTGAACTGCAATCCTCCTCATTCCTGATCACAGGGCTCTGGCCCCGTCCCTACAATCCTCTTCCTCCTTGTACAGAGAGCTCCAGCCACTGGTCCTCAACTTCCTTTCCAATCCTCCAGCTCTGTGTCCACACGGCTCCAGCCAACTGGTCTCTGACTTCCTCTCCAAACCTCTGCATCCCTGTTCACACAGGTCCAGCCACTTGTCTTACGACATTATGGCCAATTGTCCCTCTTCATCTACACACCTGCAGCTCAAGCAGCCTGACCGTCTCTCCAGTCTTGTTCTTCTTTATCCACATGTCTCCCGTCACTGGCTCCTGACATCCTCTCCGATCATCATCTTCCTCCCTGTGCACACAGCTGCAGCCACAGGTCCCAGACTGTTATCTCCAATTCCCCTCTCAAATCTCCATGGAGCTCCCGCCACAAGGCCCTGACCTCCTGTTCCATCTTCCCTCCTTCTTGTGCACACAGCTTCAGCCACTGCTCCCTGACCTCACCTCCCATCCCCCTTCCTCCTGGTCCACCCTCTGGCTCCCTGACCTACATCTACAATCGCCCCTCCTCCTTTCCACAGTGTTCCAGCCAGTGGTCTCTGCTGCCTTCCCAACATGTCACATATCTCCTACCCCAGGGCCTTTGTACGTGGTGCCCCCGCTCCCCGCCCCCAGCCCAGTCCCTGACGGAACTGGACACTCCTTCATGTCACTCCAGGGTTTTCTGCATCATGACCTCATCAGAGCCTTCCCTACAATCACACTCCTTTTATTTCTGTATGCCTTCACTGTTTTCCTTTTCTGACCGGTTACATTATATGTGCAAACGTTTTTTGTAAAAAGCCAGACGGTGAATATTTTAGACTTCAGAGGCCACGCAGCCACTGCTCAACATCGCTTACAGTATAGTAAACGTAATACAATATGTAAAGGCCATAGGTAATACAATATGTAGAGACCATATGTAAATGAATGAATTAGCTGTCTTTAAATAAAACTTTATTAACAACAGCACGTTGGGGGCCAGGTGTGGCCCGCAGGCCCTGTATTGTGTGTTTGTTTTTGTGCTGCAAAAACACAGTGCCTTCAGGGAAGGAATGACTATTTGCGTGTTGCTGCTGTATCCCCAAGGGCCTGGTTAGTTTCTGGAGTTGAACAAGGGCTGCCTTTTGGTCAACACAGCCCTTTACGATCTGCTGCTGGATTTATTATCTGATCATAGGAATTTGAAATCGGTACTCAAAGACAGTATAGACCCTGCTGAAGGTGATACAGTTAAGCCCTGAGGGTTTCAACTGGGATAGAAGAGACATTATCGGTTGAGTTTCAAATGAAAGAGACTAGTGGCCACCAAGTTCTCTTGACACTGGATCTTATGACAGAGCAATAGCACGGAGGTCCTGTGGAGAGACCTCCTCAGGACAGAAGCCTCTTCCACAAAAGGCTTCACACGCAGGCCCAAAGGTCAGCATCGTGCCCAACACAAATGGCACACGGTGCAGGGCCAAGCTGGAGGTGGACCCAAGGGCCACCACCTGCCTACCGCCAGCACGTTCTCATCTGGATTTCGGCCTCCCTACCTTTTTGACTGACAGGTCGCAGTCCAAGTCACCGCCCGAGTCCTTCCCTGGCTCCTGCTGCTCCTGCAGGTCCTTCATCTTTATCAGCAGCTCTGCCTTGGGGGCCGATGTGCTGTAGTAGGCGGAGTTGGTGGCCAAGGGTGCGGCTGCCGGCACGCTGGTCTCCTCCGTCCTGGGGAACCAAACGGCAGAACGTCCACATTAGCTCTGATCGTGTGCCCACAGACGCACCTGAAACCTGGGCTGGGACCTGCGAACCGAGAAGCTGATGAAAGGACATGAGCCAGAAGAGAGGATACCGAAGAAGCAGGGACAGAGTGGGCTTTGCTGGTGGTCCAGTGGCTAAGACTCTGCCTTCCAACGCAGGGGACAAGATTTTGATCCTTTAGTTGGGAAGTGAAGATCCCAGATGTTAGGGGGTATGCCAAAAAAAGTCAATCAAGCAAGCAAACAAAAGTATGGAAAGGGCAGGTACTGAGGCCAGAACTAAAAAGTGAAGTCGCTCAGTTGTGTCCGACTCTTAGCAACCCCATGGACTGTAGCCCCCCAGGCTCTTCTGTCCATAGGATTTTCCAGGCCAGAATACTGGAGTGGGATGCCATTTCCTTCTCCAGGGGATCTTCCCAACCCAGGGATCGAAGCCCGGTCTCCCACATTGCAGGCAGATGCTTCACAGTCTGAGCCACCAGGGAAGTCACCCAGAACTAGAACCCCTGCCAAATGGTGCCTAAAGCCCCACCTGCGGGGGAGCATACAGATCGTTTTCTCTGGGAGCCTGAGGTCTACGGGGAGCTGTCTGTTGCCACCGTAAGTGTGGCCACAGGCGCCAAGTTGACCGGGCATCCTTCCCCCAGCAGCCACATTTGCGGTCTCTGAGCCCCTGTCTGCTACACGACATTCGTGCTCCCGCCTACTGTCAATCAGCCATGCTCACCGAGACTGTGTGCACCAACAGGACAGATGCAAGCAGGTGCACCTTTGTGGGCAGGTGACTGAATACAAGAGGCTAGAGAGGGTCCTTGACAGAACAAAACACGTGAAACTCTTAGTCACTCAGTCATGTCCCACTCTTGGCGACCCCCAGGGAGTGTAGCCCACCAGGCTCCTCTGTGTGATTCTCCAGGCCAGAATACTGGAGTGAAAGCAGCTCAGTCATGTCCCACTCTTGGCGACCCCTGGGAAGTGTAGCCCATCAAGCTCCTCTGTCTGTGTGATTTTCCAGGCCAGAATACTGGAGTGGGTACCCTTTCCCTTCTCCAGGGCATCTTCCCAACCCAGGGATCAAACCCAGGCCTCCCCCATTGAAAGTGGATTCTTTACCATCTAAGCACCAGGGAAGCTCCCCCTCTGCCCTCCATACAGAATGAATTACAGCAAATTCATCCCCTCAGCTAAATACATAACAACAGAAAGCCTCTTTTGTAAATGCATATCCTCCTTAGCCTCAGTTCTCACTCTTCTGTAACAAGCCTCTGTACCTCAACACTAGTGACCTTTGGGGTTAGACCACTGTTTGTTGGGGTGGGGGTGGGGAGTCGTCCTGTGCCCCATTGGTCGATGAGCACCATACCTGACCTGCACTCTCCTAGGGGTGACAACTAGAAGTGTCTCCTGACATTGCCAAGTGTCCCAAGGGCAGACAGCAGAGAAAAAGCCCCATGGGCATTGCTAGAAACATGACTTTTCCCATCTTTGCCCAACTAATGTCATGGTCCCCAGAATGGACTTTTACTTTGGGGAGGGTGTAAAAAAAATAACCAAAGTGCCAAGCACTTACGGAGATATCTGTCACCAGAGAGCACGTATGAGAACAGATAAAGAGATACGTTCCTGGCGCCTCGCTCTGGAAGCCCAAGAGGTTAGAACAGCACACAGGAAAGGACAGGGGAGGAGGTGAGGTGGGGTGGTCTACTCACCTCTCCTCCGCCGTCCTGGGCGAGGGCACCTTGGGCAGCAGCTTCCTCCGTTGCTGTGCGCCTTCCAGGAGGTGCTCGTCTTTGGGAAAGATGCCCTCCATGAGGTCCATGGTGGTTCTCATCCTCACGCCGGGGTCCAGGATGTCCGCCAGCGACTTATCCCTGCCTGCGATCTCGCGGGCCAGCTCCTCCGACTTGAGGTCGGCGGCGGTCC
This sequence comes from Redunca redunca, assembly GCA_006410935.1. Classification (NCBI taxonomy): domain Eukaryota; kingdom Metazoa; phylum Chordata; class Mammalia; order Artiodactyla; family Bovidae; genus Redunca; species Redunca redunca. Next base: position 30,222 of record SJYQ01020936.1, read on the forward strand.
TGTCTTTGGCCTTCACGTAGCTGAGCACAGGAGGGGAGGCCCGGCCTTCCTTGGCAGGGGGCCCTGGGGCACCGGTGGGGGGCTGGGGCTTGGCACCCTGGCGTCTGTAGGGGCAGAAGCACGAGTAGGACTGCTCGGACGTGCCTAGCATCTTGATCTGGTCCCGCTCGAGGCCCCAGGGCAGCGGAGGCGGCTCGGGGAAGCGGGCCAGTGCCTGGCGGCTCTCCTTCCCTGGCTGGCTCTCCGAATGCACTATCGTGATGGGCACCATCTTCACCGTGGTGTTGTTGTCCATCACTCGCTCGATTCTGCCAAGACAAGGGTCGTCTGCTGGAGACAAGCCGTGGGCCCAGGCATGGCTCAGTGATCAGAACTCAGATGAGCAAATCGGCTGGTCCCATGTTGGGGGGCGGGGGGGAGCCTTCCAGACAGGGAAGCTTAACTCAAAAGATGGGCCCATGCAGGGCACAGATTCCAGGACTGGGGAGATGAGGTCTAGGAGTTCCTGCCCCCAGCCCCCCAACTTAGGTCTCTTGACCCTCCTCTGCCTCAAGGTGCTCAACTTTAGAAGGAAAATTCCAGCGTCACACCCAAGCAGGAAAGCTTCATTGCATTCTTTTCCCTCCATGCATAGAAACCCTCCCCACCTACTAGTGACTCAGTGAAGTGAGAGTCACTCAGTCATGTCTGACTCTTTGCGAACCCACGAACTATACAGTCCATGGACTTCTCCAGGCCAGAATACTGGAGTGGGTAGCCTTTTCCTCCTTCAGGGGATCTTCCTAACCCAGGGATGGAACCCAGGTCCCCCACATTGCAGGTGCATTCTTTACCATCTCAGCCACAATGGAAGCCCAAGAATATTGGAGTGAGTGAAAGTCCAAGTGCAAGTCGCTCAGTTGTATCCGACTCTTTGAGATCCTCTGGCCTGGACAGTCCATGGGATTCTCTGGAGTGGGCAGCCTTTCCCTTCTCCAGGGGATCTTCCCAACCCAGGGATCAAACCCAGGTCTCCCACATTGCAGGCGGATTCTTTACGAGCTGAGCCACCAGGGAAGCCCTACTCAGCATGTATTTACATCTCCACCCCAACCCTCGTTTTGTGGGGAAACTTGATTGGGGAAAAAAAAACAACAAAGCAATAGAAACAAATCCTCTGCAGCCTGTGATACCCTTTCTGACGAAGCAGGTCTTCCAGGTCATTCCTGATCACAACTACCTCTCCTCTTGAAACCCATGCAGACTTCCACGTTCAGGAAGGTTGACAAGCTGCTCCCTCTACGTGAGGACAAACCACACAGCGGACCAGACCTAACAGCCACCCAGTTGCATCCGTTCCTGCCAAGAAGCAGGACCCGGGGGGGGGGTGGAGGGCACCACTGTCCAGGCTCCATCCAAGTGAGTCTGGACGGTTCTGCCCAGAGGGCCCAGTCCCCAGCAGCACCCAGTCTCGAGAGAGTCCTCAGCCCGCACGCCACCATCTCTCTCACTCTCCAGTCGCTCAGTCGTGTCCGACTCTCTGCGACCCCGTGGACTGTAGTCCTCCAGGCTCCTCTCTCCCTGGGATTCTCCAGGCAAGAATACTGGAGTGGGCTGCCATGCCCTCCTCCAGGGGATCTTCTTGGCCCAGGGGTGGAACCTGGGTTTCCTGCATTGCAGGTAGATTCTTTACTGACTATGAGGGAAGCCCCTGGCGTGCCACCCTAAGTCTGATAAACCACTGCCCACAGGCAGATTCTCATAGCCTGAGGTGACTCAGTGACCCTGAAGTGGTCCTCCCAGGTCCCTTCTCACAGACACATACTCCAAACCCACAAACAGGCTCCAGGAAAACTCCTGCCAATGCTTTTGTGAGCCGTCAAATCTCAGGCTCACGCCTGCTGCTGGGCAGGGTCCCCACCTTGTAGCAAACACACAAACCAACCTCAGAATGTCCAAGATTTCAAAGGAAGCTTCCTGCTTTTGGAACCGGAGTGGATGCATTTTTTTTTTCCAAGTGAGTGACTACTCTCTAAAATTCCCCCCAGGGTGGGAAGGCTGCACTTTCCTGCTCTCTGCATCCCTGCCTTAGACTGGCACACAACAAGACTGCAGGACCCGCTTGCTGAATTCGAGAAGGTGTGTCTCAGGACAAAGGAGCTGCTCTGTGCCCTGGCTGGCTCCCCAAGTAGAGGTAACTGGAAGGGGAGAGATACGGGATACGGAGGGAGATGAGGCAGCACTCAAGAAATGAGTCAGCAGGGACACAGACATAACAAGAGTGTTTGTGTCTGTGTGTGTTAGTCGCTCAGTCGTGTCCTCTGTCCATGGGCTTCTCCAGGCAAGAATACTGGAGTGGTTACATTTCCTTCTCTGGGGGGAGTCTTCCCGATCCAGGGATCGAACCCACGTCTCCCGCACTGCAGGCAGATTCTTTACTGTCTGAGCCCCCAGGGGAGCCCCGAGCGTCTCTGAGCTCTGCGCAAACACCAGGCAGCTCGCAGGCCCTGTCCGATGTGTTTTTCTCCCTGTGTGGTTGGTAGTTGATGACGGGCATGGAGCAGATCTCCATTCATGAACCTGGCTCAAACTTCATGGTGGATCTCAAAGGCATTCCACTCTCTCAGGCTGCCACCAACCTGTAACATCGGCCCTGGGGACAGGGACGCCGAACTCAGTACATGGTAAGCCACCTTTCTTGGTAGGAAACTCCTGAGTGGCATGGTTACCATCTGCCCCACCACTGTGCTTTTGACCAGAACCCAGCCTTCTATGATGGCCAGTGCAGCAAAGGACGCTGGTTCAAGAAAACCTCTGTGGTCCCCAAAAATGACATACATGACGGAAGCCCAGTGGATGCATCAGGATGCCCCCACTCGGTACTATCAAGGAGTATTGCCACTGCTTGTGGAAACTCCTCTCAGACTCTTGGAAAAAACAAGAGTGAGAAAATCCACACTCTCTCGAGGCAAGAAAAAAAATGAAACCCCCATCTCCACCTTCTAAAGTCAACAGAGGTAAGGAGTACTGAGCAAACAGTCAGCCACGTTCCTCAGAGGAACCCACCGCGTCCCAGACCAGGGCCCGAGAACCAAGAGGCCCGCGTCAGCTCATCAACAACATTCCACACACTCAACATTCCCTCCACTCAAACCACAGCATCATTTCTCCTCCCTTTCAGAGCTCCTCAATGTGCCCAGTAAAAAGTATCTCTAAGTGCTAGCTGCATTCAGAATGACCAAGGGCAATGCTGACCCCTAGATGAAGCTGCACTTGCCGCTCCACCCCTGGGGGAACTCAAGATGCTATCAGTTAACGTCCATGCGGCGCTGTCTTAGGGGGTAAAATAAAGTTCAGGGACCTCCCTGGTGGCTCAGTGGTAAAAGAATCCACCTGCTGATGCAGGAGACATGAGTTCAAACCCTGGTCCATGGAGATCACACATCCTTCGGAGAGACGAAGCCAGGACGCGGCAACTGTTGAGCTTGAATTCCATGACAAGAGAAGCCCCTGCTTGCTGCTGCTAGAGAAAGCCCACGTGACAGCAGGGAAGACCCAGCACCATCAAAAAGGCAAGCATCTCAAACGGTAGAGTCAAGACTCTACAGCAGGGAGATGCAACAGAACTTTCCTGGGACAAAGGAAACAGCCATACTCTGTGCTGTCCAGGGTGCAACTGGGCAACAGGTTTTATTTCATTGTCATTATCTTTTGACCTGTGGTGTTGGAGAATACTCTTGAGAGTCCCTTAGACTGCAAGGAGATCAAAACATTCCATCCTAAAGGAGATCCGTCCTGAAAATGCATTGGAAGGACTGATGATGAAGCTGCAACTCCAATACTTTCTGGCCACCTGATGCAAAGAGCTGACTCATTGGAAAAGACTCTGGCGCCGGGAAAGACTGAAGTTGGGAGGAGAAGGGGATGACAGAGGATGAGACGGTTGCATAGAATCACTGATTCAGTGAGTATGAGTCTGAATAAACCCAGGAATTGGTGACTGAAAGGGAGGCCTGGTGTGCTGCAGTCCATGGGGTCTCAAAGAGTCAGACACGACTAAGCGAATGAACTGTGACCCCATGCTGAACCTCTGGCCCTTGGGGGGCCGGAAAGTCGACAGCAAGTTAAAAATCCAAGTGACCACTGGAGGGGGTGGGAGGTTGTGGGGGTCCTCTCCGTGTTAGTCCCGGGTCCCAGCGTGGGGAGCGGCATCAAGGCCACCGGGGGAGGGGACAACGCGGGGGCGCATGTTTACACCCAGGGAGGATGCACGGGAGCCTCCCGCAGTTGCAGGGAGCCCTAAGCAGGGCAAGAAGATAGGGAGAGACACTACCTGGCGGCGTCCTCATCCTGGATGAGCAGCGGGGGCTTGTCCGTCAGCTTCTGCGGTGCGAACTGTGGCGACGGCGAGCGCGAGGTGTCCATGGCAGAGGTCTGCAGGGGCCGGAACGGGGCGGGAAGCGGCGCCTCGCGCCAGGGTGGGGCTGTGGGCTCCTCCACGCGCCGCGCGCTCTGTGTGTCCACCGCCTCCGAGGAGGCCACTGAGGTGCGGGGCCGGCCGGGCGCGCCCCCCGGCGGTGGCCGGAGCTCGTGCTTTGGCGGCGGTGGCCTCTGTAGGGCGGGTCTCCAGGCCAGCAGGGCGGCGCTCAGGGGCCGGGGCTCCTGACCCCGAGTGGGCGGCTCCAGAGGCGTGCGCGGCTCCAGGTACCGGTAATCACGAGGGAGGGTGCCCGCCCGGCCGCGGGCCTCGAGGGACACCTCAGGCCCTTCCTGGGCGCCAGGGGGTTCAGAGGTTTGCCGGGGGTCCCGTGTTGCTCCTGGGTAGTCCTTCACACGCTGACCATCTGCTTGTCTAAGGGAAGTAAGGAAGAAGAATGAGCCAAGGGTTCCAGGGAACCCTATCCTCCCTGAACCTGACTACGCCCTCCGTCAAGGGCACGCATAACCTCCCTTCAACGACTTTAAGGAATTAAATCCACCCACGTCTGCCCACGCCAGTCCCCACTGCAATTGCAAACAGGCAGACATCAGATGCAAACACACATTAGGCAGTACTCTGGCATGTCACACCAGAGGAGAGGAGGCACACACACGGCGCACACACACATGGGCACACACACTGCCATATGGGGGCAAAGCACAACTCACACAAACATTAAGCAAGAAATGGGTGCGAAAATACTCAAACGGTGACGTGGAGGAATACTCATTTCACACTGCAACAGTATTTTTATGGGACTTATTTCAGGAAATTGCCGTATACAAAGGGATAAAACCTTTTCGGGGAGGGAGAAGGAAATGGTAAGTCACTCCAGTACCCTTGCCTGGAAAAGCCCATGGAAGGAGAAGCCTAGTATGCAGTCCATGGGGTTGCAAAGAGTCAGATACGACTAAGCGACTTCACTTTCACTTATAAAACTTTTTAAGACAGCAGCAAATACATTAGCAAAACCTTTTAAACCAGCAGCCTATGATTAAATATCAGAAAAACAAACTGTTTTGGAAGCTGCACCAAGGCATTCACCTTTTTCACACTCATAGGCATTTGGCTCAGCAGGTAAAGAATCTGCCTGCAATGCAGAGGGCAAAGGAGATTCCAGCAGGTAAAGAATCTGCCTGCAATGCAAGATACCCAGGTTCAATATCTGGGTTGAAAAGATCCCCTGGAGAAGACAATGGCAACCCACTCCAGTTTTCTTGCCATGAACAGAGGAGCCAGGCGGGCTACACAGTCCATGGAGTTACAAAGAGTCAGACACAACTGAGTGACAAACACTTTCACTTTTCATCCATTTCCATATCCAGTTCTAGCTTTCCCTAACACATACTTAACATGCATACAGACACACACATACACACACACACCCTGGCAAAACACACGCAGGCATTCTGTAGATGCATATGAAACTGGAAGTGAAGTCGCTCAGTCATGTCTCTTTGTGACCCCCATGGACTGTAGCACACCAGGCCTCCCTGTCCATCATCAACTCCTGGAGCTTGCTCATGTCCATTGAGTCAGGGATGCCATCCAACCAACTCATCCTCTGTCGTCCCCTTCTCCTCCTGCCTTCAATCTTTCCCAGCATCAGGGTCTTTTCTAATGAATCAGCTCTTTGTATCAGGTGGCCAAAGTATCGAAGCTTCAGCATCAGTCCTTCCAATGAATATTCAGGACTGATTTCCTTCAGGATGGATCTCCCTGCAGTCCAAGGGACTTCTCAAGAGTCTTCAACACCACAGTTCCAAAGCATCATTTCTTTGGTAGCCATTCCCTTCTCCAGGGGATCTTTCCAACCCAGGGATAGAACCCGGGTCTCCCACATTGCAGGCGGATGCTTGACCATCTGAGCCACCAGGTAAGTTGAAGCTTTATTATATGTGTGTGTGTACGTATATATAAATATACATGTACACACACACATACACATATGCATATATGTGTGTGTGTGTGTATATATATATGCGTATATATGTGTATATATATATACGCATATATATATATATATAGGCCATAATTAAAGCTCATGGGTGTTACAATAACCAAGCTCCCAACAGATGCGCCAGCCATGCGTCTGCTTTGTCCTGAAACACTCTTCTGGCCTGAGCCATCAAATGAGCCTCAGATGGAGTGTTCCGTCCACGGGAAGCTGTCTTCTGTTGGGGCGACCTCGGGGCTGGTGGAGGAGACTGCACGGGAGGGCAGTGGTCAGCTAGGCAGCAGGCAGAGCACAAGTTCGAGAGGAGCTGTCGCCCGCTGCCTGGAGTGTGGGACAGCACAGTTCTGCACACACGCCCAGCACCCGCTCAGCGCCCAGAAGCTGCGTCTGCTCTAGACCTTGCCTCTGCAGCCGGCCCCACCCCATCCAGGCGGCTGCGCTGAGAGCTGAGTTCCCTAGGGGTGTTTCTCTTGCTGTGTCCTCAGGAGAAAGGTCCCTTCCGGGTTCCATGGCTGGTCTACAGGAGACCACAGACTTCCTCCCCCAATTCCCTCAGCATGCCCTGTCGTCTAGCTGGGGCTGGACTCTGCAACCGTCATGCACGTGAGCCCAAAGACAGCAGCTCAAAGGGTTCAGTAACTGGATGAGGACATCAGATTACCAGTCACCCCCCGGGACCCCACAAATGGGCAGGTTTGTTCTCCACCTCCAGCTTAATTGACTTCCCTGGTGGCTCAGATGGGTAAAGAATCAATATTGGAGACCTGGGTTCGATCCCTGGGTCGGGAAGATCCCCTGGAGAAGGCAATGGCAACCCACTCTAGTACACTTATCTGGAGAAAATCCCATGGACAGAGGACCTTGGTGGGCTACAGTCCACGGGGTCGCAAAGAGTTGGACATGACTGAGCGATTTCACTCACTTCCTGATTAATAAAATATTAACCCAGCTTAGGGAATTTAGTTTAAAACAAACAAACAAAAAAAGCCAGGTAATTCCCTGGTGGTCCAGTGGTTCAGACTCAGTGCTTTGACTGCGGAGGGCCTGGGTTCATCCCTGCTTGGGGAACCAAGATGCCACAAGCCACGCGGGGAGGCCAGAAAAACCAACCAAAATAGGCATTATGTTGAGAAAAGAAACATTTACATATTGAGTGGTCTGGGGAAGTCAGTCTGCTGAAATAAGAATTAACTTGAATGTTCTGCCAACTCAAACAGCCTAGGAAAGGTACCCTTGTTTATCAGCATTAAATACTAAAAGTAAAGGGCAGGCGGCAGTTGGAAGGCAAAGTCTTTCCTGGGGGGTCTGGGGGTTAAGAATCCGCCCGCCTATGCCCGGGACACGGGTTCAATCTTCCGAGGGGCTGGGAAGATTTCACCTGCTGTCTTGGGGCAACGAAGCTCAGGGGGCCACAACTACTCAGCCCGCGTTCCTCAACAAGAGAAGCCAAGTGTCACACCTAGAGAGCAGCACCCCACTTTGCCGCAACTAGAGAAAGCCCATGCAACAACGGAGAGCCTATGTAGCCAAAAATAAAGTCATTGATTTTTTTTTTTAAAGTTATCCAAACAGCTTGAACAATGCAATGGATGGTTCAGAGGACAATACACAGTCCAGCAGGTGTTTGCATACAAAAGACGGAAGGCCTTTAGACAACAATCAGAGGAGGGTGACTCTTGGCTCAGATGTCCTGTCACCCACTATCACCTCTGGTCGGCCAGGGAAAAGCCAACCTTGGGCCTGCCTCCCGTTGAAGCCATCGCATCTCTTACAAGACAGTAAAACTTCATTCATGGCAACTCACACACACCACCCTCGTGTTTCATTCCAAAGAGATGAGCTAACACTTGAATGTTTTTGTTTTCTTACTAAAAACTCCTGAAATCTAAACATCTGAAGACCCACTCAAAACCATCCAGTACCAATTTTTTGTTTTCCTAAAAAAATGTTTTTTTGATGTGGACCATTTTCAAACTCTTTATTGAATTTGTTACAATACTGCTTCTGTTATTTATGTCCTGTGTTTTTGGTGGCAAGGCATGTGGCATCTTAGCTGTATGACCAGGGATTGAACCCACACCCCCTACAGTGGAAGGCCAAGTCTTAAGCACTGGACCACCAGGGAAGCTCCAGTGGTACCTATTACTCTATAAATGTCCACCACCTCACTGAAACAGAGCATTAAAGTAGCTACAATTTACTGCTAATATCTAAGTGCCTTTGTCCATCTGGATTCACATTTAAAAGATTAATTAAAAAGGAGCTCTATTTGCAAAGTGCCTTGGGGCTTCCCAGGTGGCGCTAGTAGCCATGAACCTGCCTGTCCGTGTAGGAGACATAAGAGACGCAGGTTCCATCCCTGGGTTGGGAAGATTCCCCTGGAGGAGGGAACGGCAACCCACTGCAGTATTCCTGCCGGGAGAATCCCACAGACAGAGGAGCCTGCAGGCTACAGTCCGTGGGGTCGCAAAGAGTCGGACGCAACTGAAGAGTCGGGGACAACTGAAGTGACTTACTGCACATTTGCAAAGTGCCTTAGATAGGACGTGCTGTGGTCTCCCCAGAGAAGGCAGCGATTCCACCTGTGCGAGCAAAGCTCCTCTAAGAAGGATGTGAGATTAGTATATTTCCTGCCATACCCAGGAAACAAGGATGGCACAGCGATCAGGAATTCCAGTCTTCCAAATGCAAATGTCTGAGCCAATCCTGTCTCCTGCACCCTACTTCTCCAATTCTTGATGTTGTCCTGAGGGAACATGAGTGATGATTTTAGACATGTGCATCTAAGCTCTCCTCAAACTTTTCTCCATCACAAAGCCAGGTCTGGGCGAACAAACAGAGGGGACCAGGGACGAAATGCCCGCCTGCAGGGGTGTCCAGGAGAAAGCCCCGAGGCGTTTGGAGGTCACACATCTGTTGGGAAGCTCTGCATTATGGATCCCTTCTTCCCCGATTCCTACTCCTGCAGTTTTCATCCCTGGCGTGCCGTTGTCTCTCCCCAGCTAGATAGATCATCATCGTGTGAAAAACACAGTGAGGTACCCCCAGGTACCAAGTCGGCAGGGACCAACCTGAAGTCCTCCACCGGGACAGGCTTCCTGAACCCCGGCCCAGGGCCTTGGGCTGGAGTCTGCTGAGCCCTGGTCCAGAAGTCAAGGAAGATACTAATTTCTGCAACATACAAACACATGTAACCAGTCGTTTTTGAGAGGCACCCTGCAGGCGACAACAATGTTAGGGGAGGGGCTTCATTTACATGAGGAAGGGTCTGGGGAGGTTTTAAAAATAACAGTTTTAGTAACTTTCCTGCCCCTCTTTGTTGAGCTGCTAGTGAGCAATGGTCCCTGTGACCATCCACTTGTGAACCAAGTGCACCCCCACAGATTGCCATTCAAAGTCCTGACAGTCCCGGGGCGGGGGCAGGGGAGGAAATCCCCTGGTGGTCCAGGGGTTAGGGTTCTGTGCTTTCACTGCTGTGGAAAGTGAAAGTTGCTCAGTTGTGTCCGACTCTGTGTGACCCCATGGACTGTACAGGCCAGAATACTGGAGTGGGTAGCCTTTCCCTCCTCCAGGGAATCTTCCCAACCCAGGTCTCCCAAATTGCAGGTGGATTCTTTACCAGCTGAGCCACCAGGGAAGCCCTCAGAGCTTATGGCTGGGGGTTCAATTCCTGGGCTGAATTGAAACTCAGATCCTGCAAGTTATATAGCACTGTCAAAATAACAAAAGCTACCATATGATCCAACAATCCCATTCTTGGGGATATGTCCAGAAAAGATGAAAACTCTAATTTGAAAAGATACATGGACTCCAATAGCAGCACCGTTTACAACAGCCAAGGCATAGAAGCAACCTAAATGTCCACTGGCAGATGAATGGATAACAAAGATGTGCTACACACACACACACACACACACACACACACACACACACAGGAATATTACTCAGCCATGAAAAAAAGAATGAAATGATGCCATTTGCAGCAACATGGATGGACCTGGAGATTAACGTACTAAATGAAATAAGTATGCCAGAGAAAGACAAATACCATATGATATCACTTATATGTGGAATCTTAAAAAATGATACAAACAGACTTACTTATAAAACAGAAACAGACTTACTTATAAAACAGAAACAGACTCACAGACATACAAAACAAAATTAAGATTACAACAGGCCACAGCGGGGATAAATTTGAAGCTTGGGATTAACAGATACACACTAGCACAAACAACAAGAACCTACTGTATAGCACAGGGAAACTGTATTCAATATCTTATAATAATCTATAAGTATAACTGAATCCCTTTGCTGTGCACCTGAAACACTGTAAAGCAACTATACTTTAATTTAAAAAAAAATCTAACCCTAACCAACCATCCCCTGGGGTAGGAAAGGGTAACCCACTCTACTATTCTTGCCTGGAAAAGTCCATGGGCAGAGGAGGCTGGTGGGCTCCAGTCCATGGGGTGGCAAAGAGCTGGACACAACCGAGCATGCACACATACAACCAGCCACCAGTGTTTAGGTTCCTCCAAAAAAGCCAGTGTATGACTGTGTCATCCTACTCCTGGGCATATATCCAGAGAAAAACATGACTTGAAAGGATACACACACCCCAATATTCATTGCCCCACTATTTACAACAGGCAAGACATGGAAGCACCCTAAATGTCCATTGACGGATATATGTGATATATATATACAATGGAAGATTATTTGGTTTAATGAAATGATGCCATTTGCAGTCAGAGAAAGAAAAATCTCATGTGATATTGCTTACACGTGGAATCTAAAATAAAAATGGTACAAATAAACTGATTTACAAAACAGAACAGACTCACAGACTTGAGAGAACTGTTTACCAGGTGGAAAGGGTGGGAGAGGGACAGACTGACTGGGAGGTAGGGATGGACATGTACACACAGCTATATTTAAAACGGATAACTGACAAAGACCTACTGTATGGCCCAGGGAACTGTTCAATATTCCACAGCAACCTAAATGGGAAAAGAATTTGGAAAAAAACCAGACACACATATGTGTAGCTGTATACATGAAACTAAAGCATTATTGTTAATCAACTATGCTCCAATATAAAATTAAAAAACAAAAAGGTCCCCCACTGTCAGCAGGAAAACAAACTGTAATGCACACAAGAAAAAATACAAATGCGCAGATAATAACACACACAGAACTCTGCTAGTCACCAAGGAAATGCATGTCAGCAATGAAACAGATTTGCCTGTCAAGTCACAGATTTAAAAACTTATTTATTTACTTATTATTTATTTATTATTTGGCTGCCTGGAGTCTTTGTGGTGGCATGCAGGACCTTCGAGTACTATGCATGAGCCCTCCAACTGTGATGCACAGGTTTAGGCACTCAGTTCCCCAACCAGGGATCGAACCCGCATCCCCCGGCATTGCAAGGCAGTTTCTTAACCCCTGGACCACCAGGGGAGTCCCAAATCTTTTCCAAAAGACTACTTGGCAATTCCACGTCCAGACTGTCCTCCTAAGGAAATGAATGACAGCAGGAGTATTTCACCACGTATGCTGCTGTGGTATTATTTTCCACTGGGAAAGACTGGGAACACATCCCTACAAGTCCACGGTGTTCCCACTGGGCAGCCAGATCTTAAGAGTGCCAGGCACCACAGGTGTACAAGGAAAAAAACGCTGTTTACACCAAGTATATAAAGTGTGATCACATGTCCCAAAGGGGACACACTGCTCTCTCTGGATGTGATCCTGAGGACAATTTTCACTGTCTTCCTTCTGCCTTCCAGAACGTCCATATGTTTTTATATTTTATGTATTCAAAATTTTCAGGGGGCCATACAGCTTGGCATGTGGGATCTTAACTCCTCAACCAGGGATCAAACCTATTCCTGCCTGCAGAGGAAGGTGAGAGTCTTAACCACTGGGCTGCCAGGGAAGTCCCTCTGTTTTTAATAAAAATGTTCTAATATTAGTAACACATTTTTTTAATGTTACTAAAGACTACAGAACAGAATACCCCCAGATAAATATAAATCCTGGCTCTAGAAAACAAACCTCAAGCTTATGAAATAAGGGGCCACCTTTGAACTCTGGGAAACTGTGTGGGAAAAGATATTAAAATACAGGTAGGGCTTCCCTCGGAGAAGGCAATGGCACCCTACTCCTGTACTCTTGCCTGGAAAATCCCATGGATGGAGGAGCCTGGTAGGCTGCAGTCCATGGCGTCGCTAAGTCGGACATGACTGAGCAACTTAACTTTCACTTTTCACTTTCATGCATCGGGGAAGGAAATGGCAACCCACTCCAGTGTTCTTGCCTGGAGAATCCCAGGGACAGGGGAGTCTGGGGGGCTGCCCTTTATGGGGTCGCAACAGAGTCGGACACGACTGAAGCGACTTAGCAGCAGCAGCAGGGCTTCCCTGGTGGCTCAGACAGTAAAGAATCCACCTGCAACGCGGGAGACCTGGGTTCGATCCCTGCATTGGGAAGATCCCCTGGAGAAGGGATTGGCAACCCACTCCGGTGTTCTTGCCTGGAGAATTCACTAGACAGAGGAGCCTGGTGGGGGGCTGCAGTCCATGGGGTCGCAAAGAGTCAGACAGCACTGAGAGACTAACACTTTCACTTTCAGAAGAGCCTTAGCATCTCTGTAAATTAAGAGAAAACCATCTGCTTTAAGCGTCTCCCTTTTAGCACAATACAGGTGACCCCAAATTTTTGAAAATACCGTATCTCAGAATATTGTCTGATTGTTACTCAGCTGAACCATATTTAGATACAGGTTATTTACTCAACAGGGTTCAGATATTTACAGTACATGAAAATTTTACTTTATTCCTACATGTCTATCAATCATATGCATTTATGTGTACATGAGTACATATACTTACACACTTGTGTGAACACACATATAACATGCATGCATGTATACATATAGATGCAGGTGTGTCTGTATGTATACGTGTTAAATACTTTCCTTGAATATCCAGTTATTCTACTTAAAAAAATTGTACACTTTATCATTATTATTATTATTCTGGCTGAGTCACAGGCATGTGAAACCTCAGTTGCCTGAACCAGGGATGGAACCCACACCCCATGCCTTGGAAGGCAAAGTCCTAACCACTGGACCAGCAGGGAAGCCCCATCGTTATTTTATTTTGAATGGCCTCCAAATATGTTTAAGGGACCACTGGCTGGACTTTGTTAACAGTCCTTAAATAACACTGGGCATGTAAAGCTGTACCCAAGAGAACTTAATCTGCTAGCAGCTAACTTGATCCCAGAACACCTAAGTAGGTGTATCTGGCAAACACACTTGCAATGCCTCATGCACCTCTTGCAGACAGAAAAGCCCGGTCTGCTGACAAGAGCCCATTTTATCTATAATCGGATCTCAAAGATAACACACACAAGTGTGTGTTTGTGTGAGATTAAGTCTTCACTCACATGAATATCGGTAGCAAATGACCGCAACAAGACAACCCACGAATCTGGATGTGTTACATAAGGGGAATTTAAGCTCCTGGCTTCTCTCCCTGAGAGTCCAAAATGATCATGGCTGAACAGGTCCTTAGAAATCATTTAACCCCAACTCCCTACTTCACGGATGAAGAAACAGAAGGTCACATCCACGGGGGCTTGGAACCTGTGTCCACAGTCTCGCAGCCTGCCTAAGGGGTGTCCGTATCTGTCTCGCCGCCCCGGCAACCCACGTGACAATTCCTCCACACTGCACTGCTGGTGTGCTGGCCCTGAGACGTGACAGCAAGTGAGAGAAGCATGTCTGGCATCAGAAACAGGTCGACACATAGGCAATGCTGGTCTGCAAGACCTTTCATCACCAGACGTGCCAGGAGCCAGCAGGTACCCCCACCCAGACAAACGTCCAGCCTGTGTGAATCCACACTGCAGTATTCGCAATGGATGACCAACAAGGACCTGCTGGACAGCACAGGGAACTCTGCTCGGGGTCACGTGGCGCCTGGATGGGAGCGGGGTTTGTAAGGGGAGAATGGATACAGGTACATGGATGGCTGAGTCCCTTTGCTGTCCACCTGAAACCATCTCAGCATCGTTAATCAGCTATACTCCAGTACAAAATTAAAAGTTAAACCCACACAGACACACAGAAGCTGTGTGAATCCACTCTCGAGCCCTCGTTTGTGAATCCACTCTCTTGAGGCCCCATTTGCTTCCTACAAAGTGAACATGTATTCCACATTGTGAGGTCCAAGATATATAGGTGAGAAGCCTTTGGGAACCTCTAAGGAACGAAATCCTGAGGATTCTCAGTCTTTAAAAACTATCTAACTTCAGGCTCTCTTCAGACACCCAGGGACGTCTACAGGCCCTCCCAGAAATGACTTGTCTGTTGAACCTACTGGAAGGAAAGTCAGAAAACACGACTGGCCACGGACCGGGGAGAGGCAGGCTCACCCTGGCGGACACAAAACGCAGCTCTTTGTTTCTAGCGCTTCCCCGCCTACACCTTGCTAAGTTTTCATCCCTACAAGAGGAGAATTCAAGGCA
>SJYQ01020944.1:1311-17557 GCA_006410935.1 Redunca redunca
TTTTTTTTTTTTTTTAAGGAATCTCCTATTGACTTGAAAACAGTCACAACCTAAAAGTTGAGGGTTATATTTTATTCAGTGGGACTTTTTAGGACATCAAGCCCAGGAGACAGTATCTCACATCACCCTGAGAGAATTGTTAATTAAGGGAAGCCAGATATCTCAAAGTAAGGAATTTTGTGCTTTTCTGTGGATGGGAAGATGTAAGAGTCTGGGCTCAATTAAATCATTTCTTTCACATGCATCTAAGCTATCTGTGGCCAGTACCCTGTTTTTCACACCGTGAAAAACTTATTTGAAGTTCACCATAGGCGGTGGCTACAGTCTAATGGCTGCCAGATGACAGGTATTCTTCTCATCCCCCAATGCCCTTTAGGGCTCATATTAGAGAGCTAAAAGCTGAAAACTGTGACATCTTTGTTTACCTATATGTCAGGAAATAGTCCATTTCTCACTCCATAGTGTTCTCCATGGAGACTGCATCAATTTACATTAGTACCAATAGTGTAGGAAGGTTCCTTTCTCTCCACACCCCCTTCAGCATTTATGATTTATAGACATTTTTATGATGGCCATTCTGACTAGTGTCAGGTGATATCTCATTATAGTTTTGATTTATATTTCTCTAATATTTAATGATATTGTTCATTTTTTCATGTGCTTCACAGCCATCTGTATGTCTTCTTTGGAGAAATGTCAGTTTACCTGGGAGCATGTCAATAACATATTCCCATTGGAAGGACTGATGCTGAAGCTGTAATATTTTGGCCACCTGATGCGAAAAGCTGAATCATTGGAAAAGTTTGTTAGCTGGGAAAGGTTGAAGGCAGAAGGAGAAGAGGGTGACAGAGGATGAGATGGTTGGATAACATCACTGATGCAATGAACATGAACTTGGGCACACTCTGGGAGATGGCAAGGGACAGGAAAGCCTGGCATGCTAGAGTCCATGGAGTTTCGAAGAGTCAGACACAACTTGGCAATTGAACAGGAACATATCATGAACAGATGCACACTATCATATATAAATTAGATAAACAAGAATAATTTACTGTATAGTAAAGGGAACTATATCAATATCTTGTAAGAAACCATAATGACAAAGAATTAAAAAAAATAATACAGGAACCACTGAATAAAGAAAATAGTCACAGCCTAAAAACTGCTGGACTGGATGAAGCACAAGCTGGAATCAAGATTTCCAGGAGAAATATCGATAACCTCACATATACAGATGACACCACCCTTTTGGCAGAAGGCAAAGAAGAACTAAAGAGCCTCTTGATGAAAGTGAAAGAGGAGAATGAAAATGTTGGCTTAAAACTTAACATTCAGAAAACTAAGATCATGGCATCCAGTCCCATCACTTCATGGTAAATAGATGGGGAAACAGTGACAAAGTTTATTTTGGGGGGCTCCAAAATTACTGCACATGGTGACTGCCTCGATGAAATTAAAAGACGTTTGCTGCTTGGAAGAAAAGTTATGACCAACGTAGACAGCATATTAAAAAGCAAAGACATTACTATGCCAACAAAGGCCCATCTGGTCAAAGCTATGATTTTTCCAGTAGTCATGTATGGATGTGAGAGTTGGACAATAAAGAAAACAGAGGGGCAAAGAACTGATGCTTTTGAACTGTGGTGTTGGAGAAGATGCTTGTGAGTCCCTTGGACAGCAAGGAGATCCAATCAGTCCATCCTAAAGGAAATCGGTCCTGAATATTCTTTGAAAGGACTGATGCTGAAGCTGAAACTCTAATACTCTGGCCACCTGATGCAAAGAACTGACTCATTTGAAAATACCCTGATGCTGGGAAAGATTGAAAGTGGGTGACAGAGGATGAGATGGTTGGATGGCATCACCGACTCAATGGACATGAGTTTGAGTAAGCTCCAGGAGTTGGTGATGGACAGGAAGGCCTGGCATGCTGCAGTCCATGAGGTCCATGGAGTTGGACACAACTGAGCGACTAAACAGAACTGAACTGAAAAACTGAGAGTTATATTTTATTTGGTGGGAATATTTAGAACTTTAAGTTTGGGAGATGGCGTCTCATGTCACCCTGAAAGAATGGCTCTGAGAAAGCAGAAGGGAGCTTCACATGGGGGCAGGGTATGGAAGAGTCAGGATATATAGAAGACTGCAACAAAAGGCAGGTAGTCTGAACATCAAAAGATTATCTTTAATTAAGGAAAACTAGATATCAAGTTAAGGAATTTAGTGCCTTTCTATGTTCAGGGCTTCCCAGGTTGCTCAGCTGATAAAAAAAAAAATCCACCTGCAGTGTAGGAGACCTGGGTTTGATAATTGGGTTGGAAAGATCCCCTGGAGTAGGGCATGACAACCCACTTTAGTATTCTTGCCTGGAGAATCCCCATGGACGAAGAATCTGGTAGACCACTGTCCATGGATTCATAAAGAATCAGACACGACTGAGTGACTAAGCACATGTATGGGAAGATGCAAGAGTCTGGACTCACTAAAATCATTCTTTCATATGCATCTTAGCTATCTGAGGCCAGTATCCTGCTTTTTTCACCCCAGATTGAGGTCCTCAGTGCTCATGGTAGGGGGTGGTGATGGCTGCCAGATAGTAGGTATTGTTCTTCCTGAGTTCCCTCTGGGCTCATAAATTCAAATTTGGCAGAGTGGAATCACTGATGGCTGTGACATTCTTGTCTATTGATATAGCAGGAAGTAATCCATTTCTTAAAGCTAACAGAACATTGTAAATCAACTATATCTCAATAAAAGTTTTTAAAAGCCCCCTCAAAATGTTACAGGTAATCTGAAACATCTCCACACCTGGTATTTTCTTCCCTCTATACATACACATTCCCAGATGAGAATCACTTAGACTCAAAAATGTTGAAGGCATTTTTGCTACTAAGTACATGATAGATAATGTATACTAGCACTTACATATTTGTGTCTCACTCAAATACTGATTTTTTTTCTCAAGAAGATTATAGAAATACAAATAATAGTGACATTCTTTAAGGAAAGTTTTTAGTCTGCTTTGATGTACAAAAGCAACTTTTTCATTGTGTATGTTAACTATTTATTCAATTTATTAACAATAAAAATTAGACACAGATGTATAGAACAGTCATTTGGACTCTGTGGGAGAGGGTGAGAGTGGGATGATATGGGAGAATGGCATTGAAACATGTAAATTATCACATGTGAAACAAATCGCCAGTCCAGGTTTGATGCATGATACAGGGTGCTTGGGGCTGGTGCACTGGGATGACCCAGAGGGATGGCATGGAGAGGGAAGTGGGAGGGGGGTTCAGGATGGGGAACACATGTATACCCACGGCAGATTCATGTCAATGTATAGCAAAACCAATGCAATATTGTAAAGTAAAATAAATAAATAAAACTGGAAAAATATATTAAAAAACAGTAATAATTAATAATAAATATTTATTATCAGTAGCAAATTGCTTATCACATTTCTCACAATTGAAACTAACCAGTGAATACTAAAACAAAGCAAAACAGAAACCCTTGCTACTCCTTAAGANAACCTAAGTTGAATATTAAAATCACGTGGAGGTGCTTTTATAAAATGTTCATCAGGGCCCAATCCATGTTGATTAAATCAGAATCCACGGGAACTGGTACCAGAGCAAAAATATTTTCTTTAAGCTTCCTTGGGTAAATGTTATGTGCAACCAGGATTGAGAGCCACTGCAGTTAAGTAATTCTGCAAAGTTTTCAAAGTTGTTTCTTCACCTAGTTTCCCACTGCTTCCTTTTTTTTTTCAGGTTACCTGATAAAGAATCACATTTATTAACTAAGAATGAAGAGGTATAGGAATGAATTTCAATAAAATTTCTAGCCCTATAAGATCAGGGTTTGAGTTCTATCCTGCCATAATCCTGACACACTGCACACTAGACTTTTGGAGCTATGTGACTTTCGGAGCTATGTGACTTTCCTGGTGCTCCTTGTGCACGTGTAAGAATTCAAACTGTAAGAGAGAGTTTTCAGTTCTCACTGAATTTAATGATGAGGAATATAAGGTCACTTATATTCGTGGGTGTACATGTGTTCCCCATCCTGAACCCCTCTCCCACCTCCTTCCCCATGCCATCCCTCTGGGTCATCCCAGTGACCTTATATATTTTATATGTTTTTTTTTTTCTTTTTTTTCCTAAACAAGATGTTTTTTTGTCTGTTGACTAGAATCAGGGAAAATGTAATCTATAGATTGTCTTGTAAGAACATCCAATTCAAATACTATAGTAGATTGAATGCAAAAAAAAAAAAAAAGGCTTACTTCTCCAGCTCTCCCTATATTCATGCCCTTTGCAGTTGATTTTGCCCCAATTATCCTCAAGTGATGGAATCTAGTTCTCAGTTATTTAGCCTGGGCTGACCTTCTGACTTGCTTTGGTCAATAGACTGAAAGAGGTAAAACAATGTGCTGATTCAGAGCCTAGGCTCTTTTCACATTTCTGTTCTCTATCTTGAAACCCTAACTTTTCATGAGAATACAGACATTGAGAAACCATGTGAAGGAGTCCTAGACATGGACTATAGTGACCTGCAAGATTACTGAAGATACAAGACCAAAACCAGTTGAGATCTCTCAACTGTTTCCCTGATCAGTAGAGATGCTTAGCCAATCAGTAGACTAATGAAAATTATTAGTATTATTACTTTTGAATAATTGATACTGTTTAATAAAAGTAAATGTATTGCTACTGATAAACATTTATTATTTGCTTGTTTCCTTAAATAACTGAGATTTGGGATGGTTTGTTACACAGTAATAGTTAAATGATACAAATATATTAACAGTGATTAAAAACATTTTATCCAGAAAAAATAATATGTTCATAGAATAGGAATTATAAAATCACTGAGATGATTGTTTTATCCCCAATTATCTCTTCCACTGGTGTTAGAAATGGACATTTGATATTAATTTTGTCTTTATTACTCCTTATTGCTAAAGCTGAAACTCCAGTACTTTGGCCACCTCATGCGAAGAGTTGACTCATTGGAAAAGACTCTGATGCTGGGAGGGATTGGGGGCAGGAGGAAAAGTGGATGACAGAGGATGAGATGGCTGAATGGCATCACTGACTTGATGGATGTGAATTTGAGTGAACTCCGGGAGACGGTGATGGACAGGGAGGCCTGGCGTGCTGCCATTCATGGGGTTGCAAAGAGTCGGACACGACTGAGCGACTGAACTGAACTGACTGATGATTCACTTAAAGGAAAACGAACAGAATTACAAATTAAAATTTATTTACTCATTTGCCTGATCCATTATAACTACTTTAGTAAAAAAAAAAAAATCCACTTTGTGCGCTACTGGATCTCTATAGTACTTGGCACATAATAGGTGCTCAATAGATCCTTGAATGTGTGAATGAGTAAACAGATGCTGTAACAAGTATCTAAAAATAGGGAAAGAGATCAATAATGCTCAGAATAAAAAACAAAAGACTTGGGAAGAGTGTGATAACTTCCTGAAAAAAAAAATTTATATTTCCACAGGAAAATTCATGTCAGCTTTTGATAGCAAGGAGTTAACAAGTAGTAAGCTCATCATTACAAGCAGACGCTAAGTGATCATCCATTAGAGCTCCTGTGGAATGCTTTCACTGGATTAAAGGTTCAACTTCAAAGGATCTTTCCCACCTGAAGTGCTGAAAATATGAGTACTTTTTAGGAATACCATAGTTATTACTTCTTGTTTAAATTAAAATGTGTGGAAGACTTCTTGTCTTGCTGGTTGCATCATTATGAGAAACAGTCAAATATATTAAATATATTCTGTAGCAGGATAAAGCCCAACAGGCTTTGGCAGACAAATCTGGGCTCAATTTATGGCTATGTTACTTAAAATAACACACTATTTAACCTCTCATAAATCAGTTGTCACATCCGTAAAATGGGGATGATAGAAATTACACCTAGGATAAAGGAATATTATTAAATAGATAAAGCATTATTCTCAGCAAATAATAAAAGCTCAGCTAATATTGATACACATTCTACTATTATATGCATTTGATTATTATCATAACCTGAGAGGGAGATACAAAAAAAAAGTGAGAGCCATTGGGACATCTATTTTCCAGTTTGGTATGGCTAAGTGGCTAAGTCACTACAGTCGTGTCCAACTCTGTGTGACCCCACAGACGGCAGCCCACCAGGCTCCCCTGTCCCTGGGATTCTCCAGACAAGAACACTGGAGTGGGTTGCTATTTCCTTATTCAATGCATGAAAGTGAAAAGTTAAAGGGAAATCGTTCAGTTGTGTCCAACTCTTCGTGACCCCATGGACTGCAGCCTACCAGGCTCCTCCGTCCATGGGATTTGCCAGGCAAGAGTACTGGAGTAGGGTGCCATCACCTTCTCCAAGTTTGGTATAAATTGTATCTATTTTTATATAAAGCCACTTTTACATGTCTTTGTGAACCTGATTGTATTAATATCAGGTTCCCTTGAATACTTTGGAGTTTATCATGTCTCTTATGAGAATAAAACTGCTATGAAGATTGTCTGCCACAGTAGGCAGGCAAGTCTTTATGGGAATCTCTTAGTTTCATCAGAGGTGATTTTGTTTTGCTCATTGATTGTGAGAAAGAGGATTCTCAGCTTATGTTTATTTGGGTTACACAGAATTCTTGTGATAATTTTGGTCAATAGTGACAACTTTGTATCTCCATAACTAGAGCACTTGAGGACAAGTGGTCATAGGCACAAGTTCCTGGCCTTTGCATACCCTCAATTCTGTGACCCCATGAATCACAGCACACCAGACCTTCCTGTCCATCACCAACTCCTAGAGCCTACCCAAACTCATGTCCATTGAGTCGGTGATGCCATCCAACCATCTCATCCTCTGTTGTCCCCTTCTCCTGCCCTCAACCTTTCCCAGCCTCAGGGTCTTTTCAACTGAGTCAGCTCTTCGCATCAGGTGGCCAAAGTATTGGAGTTTCAGCTTCAGTATCAGTCCTTCCAATGAATATTCAGGACTAATTTCCTTTAAACTGACTGGTTGGATCACCTTGCAGTCCAAGGGACTCTCGAGAGTCTTCTCCAACACCACAGTTCTAAAGCATCAGTTCTTCTGTGCTCAGCTTTATAGTCCAAATCTCACATTCATACATGACTACTAGAAAAACCATAACCTTGACTAGACGGACCTTAGTCGGCAAAGTAATGTCTCTGCTTTTTAATATGCTGTCTAGGTTGGTCATAACTTTCCTTCCAAGGAGCAAATGTCTTTTAATTTCATGGCTGCAGTCACCATCTGCAATAATTTTGGAGCCCANTCTCATGTTCCTTGAGTCTTTAAAAATAGGCCTAAGGATAGTAGAACAATTAAAATTCAAGGAGAAATCATGAAATTTAACTAGAATTCAGCATATTATTTAATGCTTCTAACAAGGACCAACTTCCAGGAATGATAGAAAATGCCCAATATTTATCATCAGCCTGAAGACACAGCTAGCTACAAATTGGAATTTTGTCTAACTTGGGGACACAGACCTCTCTAAACTGTTTTGTAATGGTCCCGCTTCCATCTTACTGAGCTATATCTGTCAGTCAGCATGAAATAACTGCATTCCTACTGCATATCCTGTCCTGAGTTTAGTGGTGGGGAGAACACGAGACAGAGAAAAAAAATTGTCACCTCAGTGAAGTCATATAAAGATAGGAGAAAGAGAAATGCATATGGAAAGATAATGTTCACTCCTGCTCCTATGGAGTTCTATATTTGACAATGCTTCCACTTATGCACAGTTTTATTAGATTTTCCAGAGACCCTAGGATGGAAGTATGTACTAATTTAGTGATGCAGTTTATAGATGAGTGTTATAGAGTTATATGGGTTTTCCTGGTGGCTCAGATGATAAAGAATCCATCTGCAATGCAGGAGACCCCTGGGTTAGGAAGATCTTCTGGGGAAGGAAATGGCAAACCACACCAGTATTCTTGCCTGGAGAATTCCGTGGACAGAGGAGCCTGGTGGGCTACAATCCATGGGGTTACAAAGAGTCAGACACGACTGAGCAACTAACACTTTATTTTACTTTGTAGAGGTATATAGCATAATACTGGCAGTTACAAGAGTGTTTCTGTATCTCTTCAAGGAATTCTATTACTGATAACTCAAAAGAAAGCTAGTGTGACAAACTCAGTGCTGGCAGTGCTTGAAGTCAAATCTAGTCAGCTGTGTGCTTTACTACTAGGCACGAGTACAGCTGGCCTAGCTGTCAATCTATAGAGAAAGGAATGGATCCAGGAATATCTATATGATAGCTACATTTCCACAGTC
This sequence comes from Redunca redunca, assembly GCA_006410935.1. Taxonomy (NCBI): domain Eukaryota; kingdom Metazoa; phylum Chordata; class Mammalia; order Artiodactyla; family Bovidae; genus Redunca; species Redunca redunca. Next base: position 9,628 of record SJYQ01020944.1, read on the forward strand.
CCCACTGACAATCCTATTCCAAAAAGGTGTCAATGAGTGAGTATTAGTTTTAGGGTTACACTTTTCCTGTGTAAGCACTGGCTAAAATAGAACTCTAAAAGGGATGAAGGTTTACACATTTCAGAAAGAAATTGAGTTTTGCCATCTAGATTTAGAAGGTCACTTTATTATTGATAAGATTCAGCTTTGCAACCACGTTCACTTGATGGCTACCTATTTGGCCTGATTCTTCATTACTAAATGCTTGAACAATTAATGCTAACAGGCCCTTCTTCTCTACTCCTTTTGTAACATTGTGACCCTCCTGTTTTTAAGTTTTTTTCCCATTAGTAAACTCAGGACAGGATATATGGTGACAGTGAAGGGAATCCATGCTATTTGACTAAAATAGTTCATTGGAATGCAAGAGAGAATATTGCAGACCAATGTAAAAGGTCTATGGCCTCAAGTCAGAAAAAATGCCAATTAATTACCATTTGTGTCTCTGGGCTGATGATGAACATCAGACCTTTTTCTAGTACTCCTGGGATTTAGTCCTGGTTAAAGGCATGAAATAACATCCAAAAATGGGTTTAGCTGTGTTCTATCTAATTTTTAAATATTTCCTCTATTGATAAGGTAGAGAAAATTTAGAAAAAGAAAAACTTAAAAACAGGATGGTCACAATATCACAAAAGGAGCAGAGTAGAAAGACATGCTAGTATTAACTGTTCAAGCATTTAGTAATGAAGAATAGTTTCTTGTTCTATCTTCAATCATGCCAAATAGGTAGCCATCAAATAAACTTGTGTGCGCAGCTGAATCTTATCAACAGGGAAGAAAGATACTGAAATATTTACAACTTAATCAATTTGATAGTTGTATCAAAAGACATAAACAAATACCCTCCAGAGCCAAGTAGGTAAGGTAAACTAAATAGTAATAGAATGATAAAGTTATGTGAACTGTGACAAAACAAATTTCTTCTACCTGAAAGCTTAAAATTTACAATTATTTTAACATATTCTATCTATCAATAAATTGTTTATCACCTGTCTACTTCCTTGGAAGAAAATAGTCTATAAACACTGGGGACAAAGTTGCCAATGCAGAAAGGTAATGTTGATAGCTGCACTAAGCCCAATTATACTGAGTTTGTAAGAAATGTATATTTACAATACAATGTGAAATATTCATATCATGAAAATAGTATGTAGTTACTAAAATTATGTTTTCTAATATTTAATGACACGGGGAAATTCTCACAAGATTGCAAAGGTCCCAATGCTAAAATGCATGGTGGCTAGCAGAACCCAAACCTAGTTTTATTATCGAAGACTGTTGTGGGGAAACAAAGAACGTGGAGAAATTAACAAAATGGTGTCTGTCAGGCTCTCTACCCCACTCCCTCATGCTTTATCATGCTGTGTTCTGTAAACGATGACTTTGCATGGTTATGTAACAGCTGAGATCACTTGTAGCACTGTGCATGTTCATCACATTGTACCAGCTTGGCCATGAGCCAATTTGTTCTGTACAAAACAATTATGTAACTCTTAACTGAGGACCCCCAGTTGCTGTTGCCCAGAGAGAATAAACATGTCTGCAGTTCTTACAGCTCCTCAAGTTTTCTTCCAGCTTCCCCACATGTGCCTTATCTACCCTGGGTTCAGCAAACAGTATGAGAAGCAAGACAATTGGCATAGTCAGCAGGATACCCAGTAGGTAGGGGAGCCTGGGGCTCCAATTGAATGAGGAAGCCAGTGGCTACCACATAGTATGTGGTACCCAATGGGTATGGTTCTCTCCACGTGGGCCCCCTTGGAAGACTAGGAGGTGGTGGATGGGTCACTGGATAGTATTGAAGATGTGTTACAGGCAGTGAATTATTGATTGCTGGACAAAGTGGCACATACTGCTGCTAGCAACGTGGGTAGATTTTGTTGACTTTCTTGAAGGCAAATATGGTACTCTCTGTGATGCTGCATAAGTGCATGAACTTCAGAGATAGCAGAGGATCTGGAGCAACAAATAACACATGCTGGAGCAAGAGCTGCATTGCCTTGAGGAACATGGAGCCTCAGATTACTAGGTATTGAGAGCTGATGATGAGTGTTGTGAGCCCACAGATTGTCGCTTATCAGCGACCTGTTGTGCAGCAGAAAGTGAAGCATGAGCAGCCTATGGCCTGGGGGGCGGGGAGCATCCACAAGGGGCCCCCAATGTGACTGAGTTCATGACATATCAACCATACACTCATGCAGATTTGGTCAACTTGGGTCAGCTGTTTTGGCAAACGCACAGGGAACCGTTGGCAGCATGGGTTTTGTGACTTTGGGACACAGAGGTGGATGGTATCCTTTGTTCTGAGGATGAGGTAGAATGGCTAGCATCTCTAGCCATGCACCCGTTGTGGAGACAAAGGTTGAAGAATGCTTGGCAGATCATGCAGGGTGCCCCTAACTAAACACATTACCTGATGGAATGGATTAATGCTGCCATCTGCACTGTGTAGGCAAATGTGGGAGAGCTCTGGCATACTGTGAGTAAATGGCATACCTATGTTGAGTTGTCCCAGGTAATGAAAGAGCTGGGCATGAGACAGGCGATGTTCAAACTAAATACACAAGGCCCAGATGATGAGCACGTTACTGGAGGTGTGCAAGACCATTTTGAACAACACTTCATCTACCTATTTTGGATCCCTGCCTGTTATACTTGAGTCTTATGTGGGAAGCCCTATCTATGAGGCAACATTGATGATAGCTAGCTTGGGAGAAGCAGAGGGGTGGCAGCAGGCCAAAGGTGTTAGGAATGTGAAGACCCCAAAGAGGGGCTGAGCTGGTAAATGCCCCACCTGGGTGACACAAGTGCAAATGTGGGCCAATTTGCTGGCAGTGGGAGTTGACAAAAATCAAATTGATAAAAGACCCAATGCTATACTCTTAGAGCTATGGAAGCAATTGAGTCCAGAAAAACAGTTTACCAAATATGAGAATCACCCACAGCATGACATATGGGCAGTTCAATTAGGGGACTTTATGCCATTCAGAGATGGTCCTGCCAATGCTTTGTTTTGCTTTGAATAGGGCTCAGGCCAAGATGCCTGCCCCGAGAGCCCATGCAAGGACAAGAGGTCCCATATAGAACTTGCAATCACTGGTCACTGGCTAATGTACAAAGAGCAATGACCCTGGTTGATATTGGTGCTGAATGCAGCCTAATTTATGACAAACAAGAACAAATCCCTGGTCCTAGTGCACACATTGATGGCTACGGTGACCAAATTGTAAAAGTTGTGCGCTTACCTTTAGAAATTGAACAAGTTCTTGTGTGAAGTACACTATGTGTGTGTCCCCAACCCCAACGACTTTATTTTGGGGATAGATATTCTTCAAGGCTTAATGCTACAGACCTTGGGGGGAATTCCATCTTCAGGTGCCTATGGTGAAGGCTGTTGTGAGGGTATATGCAAAGCATCCCTCATAGGCATTGCCAACACCCCGGAGGGTAGTGACTATGAGAAAATATCATCTACCAGGTGACCATGACCATGCCACCACTGCCAAGCTGGTGAAAGTGGAAATTGTACTGCTTGAACAGAGTCCATTTAATCCCCCTGTGTGGCCCATTTGAAAGCTTGATGGCTCATTATGGATGACTGTGGACTATAGAGAGCTGAATAAAGTGCCACCTATGCATGCTGCCACACCTTCGATCCATGACTTGATGGACAAATTGACCACAGTGCTAGGAACTTATCACTGTGTGTTGGACTTAGCTAATGCCTTTTTCTCCATAGCTATAGCTGCTGAGACTCAAGATCAATTTGCATTCACTTGGGAGCGATGTCAGTGGACATTTCAGATCCTTCCTAAAGGGTATCTACATAGCCTGATATATCATGAGCTGGTTGCAAGAGACTTGGAAAAATGGAAATGCCCTACATTGGTGAAATCATTTCTTTATAATGATGATGAGTTACTAACCTCTGATTCTTTTGCAGATTCAGTACAGTGTGCACCAGAGCTTATGAAGGATTTGGAATCACGTGGATGGGCTGTGAATGCCACAAAAATCCAAGGGCCTGGGTTATCTGTCAAGTTCTTAGGATTTGTCTGGTCTGGTAAGACAAAAGTTATACCAGAAGTGGTGGTTGATAAAATACAAATCATCCTGTAACCTATAATTGTGGTTCAGTTACAAACCTATATAGGCTTTTTGGGCTATTGGAGGACATTTGTACCTCACCTGACCCTACTGGCATGTCCCTTATACTTTCTGATAAAGAAGGGATTCACCTGGGAATGGTCAGATACTGTGGAACAGGCATTCCAAACCACTAAGCAAGCATTCCAGCAGGCCCAGGTATTGCAAGTTGTGGATACCACTAAACCATTTGAGTTAGATGTACGTGTTGCCCAGGAAGGGTTTGGATGGGACTTGTGGCAATGACAAGAGCCACTGCATTCTCCTTTGGGATTTTGGTCCTAATTGTGTAAAGGGGCAGAGACAAGGTACTCCTTGGTGGAGAAGCAGTTAGCAGCTATGTATGCCACTTTGTTGTCCACAGAGGCTATCACAGGGAAGGCCCTGGAGCTTGTCAAAGCAACATGTCCTAGAGTGGGCTGGCTACACTACTGGGTATAGTAGTAGAGTAGACTCTCCCAAGACGGGAGAATCACATACCCCGAACTTTGCCAAATGGGGAGCATCCCTAGAACAAAGGAGCTCCTTATCTGCCAGTCCATTGTCACAAGAGTTGCAGCATAGTCTATGATCTGTTACATTTCTGTGGAAACGTTGGGAGATACCCCAACAATGACAGAGCTGTAACCCTCTCTATTTAGAGAAGGTAAACCCCCAATAGATGCCCAAGCCTGGTAAACTGATGGATCTGTTAGAGGTCAAGCCTCCTCCCGGACTGCCATTGCTATCCACCCTGCCACAGGCACCATGTGGTTTGACACCAGAGTCGGTGAAAGCAGCTAGTTGGCTGAGTTATGTGCTTTCTGGATAGTAGCTAAGAATGAAGCAGTGTCCCTCACTATCTGTACTGATAGTTGTGCAGTTTACAAAGGCCTAACCCTATGGATTACTATCTGGAAGACACAGCAGTGGCTAGTAGTTCACAGACCCCTATGGGGATAAGCCATCTGGCAAGACTTATGGGACTTCAGACATGAAAAAGACATAGCAGTAGTACATGTAACTGAGCATCTGTCATTGGGGAGCCTGGAGAATGATGAAGCCCATATACTAGTACGTGTCCAGTGGGTGGAGCAAGCCCCCCCTAACGAGGTAGCAGCTTGGCTCCACTGACGCCTGCATCACGCAAGAACAAAAACCAAGTGGGCTGTTGCCAAAAGATGTGATTGTCCTGTTTCCTAGAGGGAGATAACAGATGCCTATCATGACTGCTCCACATGTGCCCAGGAGGACTTCTGTCCCCACAGGCTGGCAGCCACTGATGGGCGCATGGTAAGAAGAAGGGTTCCTCTGACTCAATGGCAAGTAGACTTTATATGGCCTTTGCCAACATCAAATAATGCCAACTTTGCTCTGTGTAGACACAACTACAGGTTTGCTGGTTTCTGGGCCATGAAAGGCCACTGATCAGCACTGTACACTTAAGGCATTTGACTACCTGACAGCCCTGTACAGCTATTCTCTAATCACAGAAACTGACCAAGGTACACATTTCACCAGAGAAGAGATCTGGAAACGGGCACATAGACTAGGAATACAGTAAATATTTCATGCCCCATACCATCCACAGGCAGCAGGTATGACTGAGTGATATAATAGCTTGCTGAAGTGCGGTCTACAGATGTCTCTTGATACCTCCTCTTTGAAGGGATGAACACAATGCCTATGGGTGGTTTTGCAGATCCTTAATGAAAAACCTCTCAGGAGTGGCATTGCCCCTGTGGATGTTCTTCTGCATCCTGTTGTGACACCTATACAACTGCAAGTGACAACAGCAGATGTTCTGTTAAAGCCTGGATGTGGAATCCAAGGTAATATCCTGTCGCCAGCTCTAACTGGGATTTCACAAGGACAAACAGTGGACTGGACTTGGTCATGGAAGATAAAGGCACCACACGTACGGTGGGTAGCTTTCCTAGCCCCATGGGGACAAAGGCTACAACATGAATTCCAGGTTGTATACTGGGTGACAAGTATCTGGCCCCCTCATGTGTGAGTTACAAGGCTGGAATTTCAAAGAGCCACCTTGGTGCTGAAAGGTGCATTCATACTCTCCCTGCTCTCCCTGTGACCTATCATGAGTTCCCCTGTTATCAGGCAAACAAGGTGTGGTATATAAAGCCAGGTAAACCTCCAGTGCCAGGGACTGTTCTCTCCCAAGACACAAAGCTTGCATGTGTTCTGTTAGATGGAAAGGAATTACCTGTGCTGGTGCCTCTTTGTCTTTCTGCTTGTAGGTGTATCATGACCAATATGACTGTACATTGGGCACACACCTATGCAACAGTACAAAATGTGTTGGCATGTTGGATCTGCACTGAGCTCCCTGTTGGAACTGCCATGGAACTCCTCTGGGGCATTCAGCCTATGACTGTGAATAATTGGACCTGGAAACACAGCACTTTCTGGTTGGAGCAGAACATGGCTGAATGGAATGAAACAAAGCACCTGATCATGCAAGACATGTGCTTTGCCTCCAAGGAGAACAAGTACTCCTGGTTTCCAGCTGTGAGTGTTGAATTATGGGACATGGCACCCCTTTGAGTGGAAAAAAGGAATGGTCCTGAGCCTGTGGGGTGGACACCCCTATCTCTGTGTGTTAATGTTAGCATTGATCTGGGCTATGGAGAGGCCAATAGTGTAACCCTTGTCCCTCATGGCACTCCGTGTGTATGTCGATCTTACAGATGGCTATACTTACATGGGAATTGGATGGGACAGTGCACATGGGGCCAGCTCTACCTGCCTGCCACTCTCCCATGCAGAACTGTTGATTGGAACACAGTTCATGTGTGATACAGAGTGAAAAAGACTCACTGGTGGTACTACCCCTTGGCCCTGTTTTTGTACCAATGAGTAGCTATAGTTACTGAGGCACAAATTACTGCCCTTGCTTTGAATACTGCCTATGCTTTGAATTATACATACCAAGCCTTAACCCTGTTAGGCTTATGTGGCACATAAGGCAAACAGTTTTGCATAATTGAATGGCCCTTAACTTGTTAACTTTCACATAAGGTGATGTGTGTGCATTACTGGTTACAGAATGTTGTGTGTATATATCAGATGATCATTAAAAAAAAAAAAAAAAGAAATTACAGTAGCATTACAGCACATGACACAAGAAATGACATACAATGGCTTACTGGAGACCCATTGCAGGAATGGTAGGCAAGCCTGTTCAGTACCTAGCTTTGGGTTTTGCTCTGTATTGGAGTATAGCTTGCACACTAGTGGTTTGTTTTTGTAGACTCTACTGTTGTTGTGGTATGTGGATGTAAGTGGTGGCAGTATGTGCTAGGAAAATGTTGCAGAGGGCAGAAACTACATATTCTGTGGGACAAGAGACCCTGATGGAATGGAATGTGGGGAAATGAAAAAAAGATGTGGAGAAATTAACAAAATATTGTCAGTAAGGCTTTCTCCCCCACACTTTCTCATGTCTTATCACCTTTTGTTCTGTAAACAATGACTTTGCAGACTTTGCATGGTTATGTAACACCTGAGATCACTTGTAGCACTGTGCATGCGCATTGCATTTTACCCCCTTGGCCACAAGTCACTCTCATTCTGTACAGTATGTGAATTCTACCTGAGGATTCCTGGTTGCCGTTGCCCAGAGAGAATGAACATGTCTGCAGTTCCTGTGGCTCCTCGAGTTTTCTTCCAGCTTCCTTGCATGTGCCTTGTCTACCCTGGGTTCAGATTACCCTAGTAAACTACATTACTATTTTATTACTAC
>SJYQ01020950.1:6518-20403 GCA_006410935.1 Redunca redunca
ATATATATATATATATATATATACACACACATATATACATATATATACACAGATATAGATAAATATATAAGTAGGAAGATAAATATTTACAATTTCTTTACCTACATATGTATGCCAGACACACAGAAAGAGAAATATCGCATGGTATTACTTATATGTGAAATTTAAGAAGATCAAATTTAGTAAAACAGAGAGTAGAATGGTGGTTGCCAGTTACTAGGGGGCGGGGTGGAAAAAATCGGGAGATGGTGGTTACAGGTAGAAAATTTTAGTTAGAAAATAAATAAATTCTAGAGATCTAATACACAGCATGGTAACTATAGTTGTTTACTTGTGAAGTCTTGTCTGACTCTTGTGACTTCGTGGACTGTAGCCCACCAGGCTCCCCTTTTCTGTGGGTTTCCTAGGCAAGAATACTGGAGTGGGTTGCCACTTCCTACTCTAGGGGATCTTTCCCACCCAGGAATCAAACCTGCATCACCTGCATTGGCAAGTGGATTCTTTACCACTGAGCCACCTGGGAAGCCCTGGTAACTATAGTTAATAATTATGTACTGTATACTTGAAATTTGCTAAAAGAGTAGACTTTAAGTGTTCTCAACACACACACACACTAGATGCTAACTATGTGAGGTGATGGATATGTTAATTACCTTGATAGTAATAATTATTACCCATGGTACACTTATATTAAAACACTATGTTGTACACTTTAAATATATACAATTTTTGTCAATGTATTTAAAAATTTTTAAATGATACTGTCAAATTTTGTTCTAAGCTTTGTATGTAGTCAAGTTTCCAAGAAGCAGAGTTTGAGATGGCTTTTCTTGCTTAGCTGACTTACTATGGGGTGAGGTGCTCTCACAAGAAAGGATTTGAGGGAAGCAGAATAATAAACAGGGAGGAAAGTTCAGCAAGAATTCAGTTTCAGCCAGAAACTGGCTCTTCTTACACTAGGGAGAAATTCCGGAGCCCAAATTCCATCACAGATTTGTTCCCATGAGGCAGAAATCTTAGATAGTTTATGAATAGAAAATCACCCAGTTTCAATTTTAAAAGTATTTTAAGTGAATTTAAAAATCTTTCACCAAGTTGACACAGAGCACCTGACTCCATCACAGTTAATCCACTCATTCAATCTGTAAACAGCTTGAGGATACTGTGGTTGATGTAACCCCATTTTGCCATTACTTAGACAATATCTGGAAGAGCTCTCTAGAGATATTTTTAAGATATTTTATTCTTATCTATTAAGACCTATTCACATACATCTGCAATCTACTCTCAGACATTAAATGTGAACAAACATGCTTAATGAAAACTTTAATACAATTACTTTCACTCTACCCTCAAATCAATTAACCTGCCTATAGAGAAAAAACCCACCTGGCATATTTTTAATAGGTAAAAGAAGATAAAAGGGGGAAATTATCATCTATTAAAATGAAATGAGAATAAACTAATATTTACTGAGCACCAACTCTATATGTAAGGAGATCCAATCACTCCATCCTAAAGCAGATCAGTCCTGGGTGTTCGTTGGAAAGACTGATGTTGAAGCTGAAATTCCAATACTTTGGCCGCCTGATGAGAAGAGCTGACTCATTTGAAAAGACCTGGATGCTGGGAAAGCTTGAGGGCAGGAGGAGAAGGGGACGACAGAGGATGAGATGGTTGGATGGCATCACTGACTCAATGGACATGGGTTTGGGTGGACTCCGGCAATTGGTGATGGACAGGGAGATCTGGCGTGCTGAAGTTCATGGGGTCGCACATAGTTGGACATGATTGAGAGACTGAACTGAACTGAACTGAACTGAACTCTGTATGTCCCAGGCACTAGATGAGGGACTTTGTATATTCCATCTCACTCAAACCTCACAGGAATCCTTTAAATTAGATATCACTATCATTTGAATTTTGCAAATGTGTAAACTGAATCTCAGAGAGGATAGTTAACTTGTAAAGACAAGCAGCAGAGTCCGAATTTGCATCAAGATGTGTCTCTTTCCAAAAACTCTACTGTTTCCACTAAACCACTAGCTCTTAAAACAGTAACACCATCAAGAACCCACAGAATCATAAACTCTGGATATGGGGACCAGCAATCATTCATTATTCATTAAATATTTTTTGAGTGCCTGCTTACTCTATCCCAAACACTGTTCTAGGTGATAGGGGCTGGGTGTATTCCCTTGAAAAAGTCAGGCAAGGTCTCTGCTTTCATGAAGTTTGCAGGTACAAACACTACCTATGTGTATATTGGCCAAAAAGTTCTTTCAAATTTTCCATTAAGATGTTATGGAACCCCAGATGAACTTTTAGTCCAACCCAGTATTTACATATATACACACATGTATAGTGTTTGTGCATATTTACACATGTGTATATGTACATACTTGTATGCATACATACATGCATATATAACACACATATATGTATGTATAAGTCATAAGGAGAGTGCTGTACACTTGTCAAGATTTTAAGGGTGTATTCACATTAACTCATTAACTATTCAAAAGAACTCTGAAAATTAGGATAGGTATTGTTATCACCACTTTACTGATGAGAAAAGGTACTTAGATCATAATAATACTTTTCATTGAGCACTTACTATGTATAAGGCACTGTGCTAAGCACTTTATATGTATTAACTAATTTGTTCCTCATAATAACCTCATGGAGTAGCTACAGTTATCATTTCCATTTAAAATGTAAAAGCTGAGACAGAGAGAGGTTGAGTAACTAACCAGAGATCACCTAGCTGGTAAGTAGAAGAGCCAGGCTCAGAATCCAGATAGTTCTGATTCATGATCTTATGCTATTATGATAAACTCTGTCTGAGTTAACTGTTCAAGGCTAAAATATATGCATGCATTTACCTATGCTGAGGCTGCTGCTAAGTCACTTTAATCTTGTCCGACTCTGTGCGACCCCATGGACGGCAGCCCACCAAGCTCCCTTGTCCCTGGGATTCTCCAGGCAAGAACACTGGAGTGGGTTGCCATTTCCTTCTCCAATGCATGAAAGTGAAAAGTGAAAGTGAAGTCGCTCAGTCGTGTCTGACTCTTAGCGACCCCATGGACTGCAGCCTACCAGGCTCCTCCGTCCATGGGATTTTCCAGGCAAGAGTACTGGAGTGGGGTGCCATTGCCTTCTCCGGCATTTACCTATATCTCACCTTAAATGGGAAATAATTTAAGCTAAGAAGAAAAATAAAATATAACAAGAGTGCCTAGATTAAAAGCATGAATGAAGGAAGAGAGAGTATGAAGAATCAAGATTTAAAATAGATTAAAGTTCATAATAAGAAGTGCATGTCATAATGGACCTTATTTTGCATTATGTAGGTCCTCACCTTCACTCTAAGCTCTCTGTAAGTCATTGTATAAATGGGATATTCAGCCAGTGAAGTTTATAGTACCCAGATCAATTGTTTCAGAACCACAACTGTATTTGACACTGAGATCAGATAAAAATTTATCTCAAGTCTTCTGCCATAAACACTATAAAAATTTTCTGGCAACTCCAAGTTCCTATAGGGATGTACATTGCAAGTTAACAAACAACTTCACAATACATGAAATATGAATTTCCAAGGGCTGCTTCTTTGGGGCCCCTCTTATAAAATGAAATCCCCAATGGGAAGTTCAGTGAAAATTTGTCATGTGCTCTGACAAAATGAGCCAGGTAATTAGCTCCTCACTGGTTTAATTTAATTACAGCACCTTCTTTAGTATATCTTGGGCCACAGAGGGAATATATATCCTCAAAACAGTTATTATCAAGTCTTACTCCTCTCAACCAATTTTCTGCTGTGTATCGGGCAGCAATGATTTTAAGATCATGTATCTTGACATGTGTTCTGAATGTAGCTCCTTTATTTTGCCAATTAATTACCTCATTTGCCATAATCAATAGTTGAGCATAGAGTTGACATTCTGTAAGATTTATCAGTTCATAATAAGTACTAATTCTGAAATAAATTTTTTTGTCCTGACTCAACTCAAAATCTTGGGAGAGAAGATAGATAAGTATAATGGTAAATAATGGTCCCGTACTTGTTTATACAAGTCTCTTGAAAGATGTTTCCTACATGAATGCACTCTGCCTTAGCAAGGCATCTACAGACAGTTTCACCAAGAATGTGGGATTCAAGTTCTCTTGATGAAAGTGAAAGAGGAAAGTGGAAAAGTTGGCTTAAAGCTCAACATTCAGAAAATGAAGATCATGGCATCTGGTCCCATCACTTCATGGGAAATAAATGGGGAAACAGTGGAAACATTATCAGACTTTATTTTTTTGAGCTCCAAAATCACTGCAGATGGTGATTGCAGCCATGAAATTAAAAGACACTTACTCCTTGGAAGAAAAGTTATGACCAACCTAGATAGTATATTCGAAAGCAGAGACATTACTTTGCCGACTAAGGTCCATCTAGTCAAGGCTATGGTTTTTCCTGTGGTCATGTATGGATGTGAGAGTTGGACTGTGAAGAAGGCTGAGCACCGAAGAATTGATGCCTTTGAACTGTGGTGTTGGAGAAGACTCTTGCGAGTCGCTTGGACTGCAAGGAGATCCAACCAGTCCATTCTGAAGGAGATCAACCCTGGGATTTCTTTGGAAGGAATGATGCTAAAGCTGAAACTCCAGTACTTTGGCCACCTCATGCGAAGAGTTGACTCATTGGAAAAGTCTCTGATGTTGGGAGGGATTGGGGGCAGGACGAGAAGGGGACGACCGAGGATGAGATGGCTGGATGACATCACGGACTCGATGAACGTGAGTCTGAGTGAACTCCGGGAGATGGTGATGGACAGGGAGGCCTGGGGTGCTGCGATTCATGGGGTCGCAAAGAGTCGGACATGACTGAGCGACTGAACTGAACTGAACTGAAAGTGTTTATCTCCTCCATGGGTTATACAGAATAATGAAACATTTTTAAAGACTTCAGAACATATCACCCCAAAATATGCCACTCTGTATATTTACTGTTTTGAGTTAAAAACCCTTGAAAAGCAGCACATACAAAAAGAATACTCTGAATTTACATTTCTACTTAAAAGCAGGGGATGAAACTCCCATGTGAAAGAAGTCCTACCTATAACAGAAAAAATGGAACACTTTTATCACCAAGGAGGTTAAAAAAAAAAAATCTGCTCTGACATACCTTGTTGAACTAACCTTTATCTTCCTAGTTACTTTTCTACCAAATCAACTACCATAGCCTAGGCTTTTTGCCTTGTCAGCTTTTCACAATTTACTCTCCTTTTCCAGCTCAGTATATAGCATTCAACACTAACTGCTTCTTCAGGTCTTCATTCTCTACTTTAGACTCCCATAAATACATAAAAAAATAATTAAAATTTGTTATGCTTTTCTCCTATTTATCTTATGTCAGCTTATTTTTCTTATGTCAGATTAATTCTTAGGTCCAGTCAGAGACCTTAAGTGGGTAGAGGAGAAACTTTTCCTCCCCTACAATGTGAAGACCTTAAAAATAAAAGCATATGTCCAAACAGGTCATGTGTCCTGTAGCAGGGAAAATGCAATTGCTAAGGAAAGCATGCCCAGCTTGCAAAAGTATGAGATCACAGAGATCTAAACATATGGAGCCAAAACTTGAATCTTGTTCTTTCAGCTAATGCACTTTCTGTTTGGTTGTTACTGATTTACTTTTGTGATTTAAGTCTAAGAGAATGAATGTGAATGCATGGTGTATGAAATATTAGTCTTCCACAGGAATTTGTTGAGAAAAAGTTACATGGATAATTTCTTGAACTCTCACTACGTATCAAAATCTATTTCAAGTGATTCATATTATTTGCTTCATTTTAATCTTATAACTCTGACAAGTAGATACTATTGTTTTTCCCACTCCAATGACTCACCTAGGTCAAATAGTAAGGTGCAGAAACAAAATTCAAATTCTGGTCCCTAAATCTATGTATTCAAAGCGTACACCACAGAGCTTTTCTCAAGAGTAAAGATTCAACTTAAAGAATTTAGCTAAAAGATTCACAGATTAAACATAATAACTAAAAGTCTAAGGTATAGGAAAACATAAATAGCAATATTTAACTGCAAAACTGCAATACATATAGGTATTTAGCTATAGGAGAGCCTCTTAAGCACTCTTATATTCTAAACTAATTATTAATGCAATCTGTTCATTTTAGTTAGGCTCTAGAAACACAATTCAAACTGCTTCCATAGCAAATGTGTACATAAAACATTCGGAGAGAATTTTAATATCTTGGGGAAGATATTTTATTCTCTTTAGAGGCAGCCAACTTAACCTGAAAACAGATTCTAACATTTTCCCTACGTTTGTCCCAAAGGTTACTCACCCTTTCTAGTTTGCAGAATACATATTCACACATTAGCATTTTACACTAAAACCAAAATGCTTTACTTATGAATTATCCATTTAATTTGCATTTTATTGATGCAAAATATATCAGTCAATCAGCAAATAGAATATAGAGGTTAAAGATATGAGGTGTGAAGTTCTATTGCTTGGGTTTGAATTGCATTTTCATCACTTATTAGTTCTAAGTTCTTGGAAAAGCAATCTTTAACATATCTAAGCTTTAGTTTCCTTATCTATAAAGTGAGGTCATAAATAGCACTTCATGAAGTTCTTAAGCAGATTTAAAAGGGAAATGTTTTTAAGATGTTCAGCACAGGTTCTGGTATGTAGTACATACACGTTCATTCATTCAAAAATATTTTCTGATTTTTATGCCATGTACTGGACACTGTTTTAGGCATTTGGGGTATATAATTAACCCACGCATCAAAAATCCTTGCTCTCCTGAAGCTTGAATCCTAGTGAGTAAAAATGTTCATTATCAGCATAGTCCTTGATGCTATCATTATCATTATGATTATCTGGAACATCATCTGGATGAGTGTCCAGAAACTGTAAAGATTTTAGAGTCTTCAAAGATAAGGATGCCCTTCAAGGAAGCATTACAAGGTAGGTCATCAGGCTCAGTGAATAATTCAGTTCATGGCCAATCAACTCTCAATTGCATATCAGGGTCTTACTGTATCAAAGGCTATTATACTAAATCTGTCAAGCTCCAAGAACTATATAGTAGGCAGGTTCATGTGCAATCATAATGCTTGGGGGAGAAAAGAGTTAAAGGGTAGCTGTTTCACAGAACCCTAGGCCACAGCTGCAGTCCCTGGGGCAGAGTTTCCCTTCAATCTCCCTTTTTCCCACAGAAAGGAAACCAAGAAATGAAACATGAAAATGTTTGTTTCAAATTTCCAGATGGATCCCCTGGAAGCACAACTTCCAAAGAAGACAGGGATCCCTCTAGAGGGTAAATAAATAACCTCTCATTTTTCCATTCAAAGGAGAGTCAGCCATCTCTATTTATCAGTAAGAGTACTGTTGGCAGTACGAAGAGGGTGCAGACATAAACACAGGTAATGAAAGACATCAGCAACATCAGAGAGAAAGTAAAGCCATTAACGGCATTGATATCTGTCATTTTTGTGTTTGGAGAAAGTCCTTCTTGTCTCACATCTGAAAAATGATTCTAAGATGTTTCACAAGAGGAGCTCACATGGTACTCTGAAAGCTAACCAGGTCAGAAGCAAAGAGAACATTGCCCTTTTACACATTGAGTGGATAGATACAGCAATGCAAAAGTTACCTTACCCTAAACAGGATCACTGAGGAAGACTGGATATTCAAGTCAGCTCTGTATTTGTATGACATGGATGCAGGGAATCTTTCTCTGCATGTATAACCCAGGTCTCCTAAAAAATGTGATCTCTCAGCTGAATGCTGGCTAAAATTACTCAGTAAGAGGAGGATGGGAAAGGGAAGCAAGAGTGTTCTATGAAGAGGGACAGCCTATGGGAAAGACACAAGGCGGAGCTCATTGTTCAGTCTGGCCAGGAAACTAGGCAGAGGCCAGATAGCAGTGCTTTGGTACTATGACATCAAAAGATGCACATGATATTGAGATTCATGATATTCATAGTATTCCATGAATATTTGCCCCATTCATTAAAAATTAATTATTAAACAATTATGATTATCAGCACAACCCATAAAATGATCAAGTCTATAATTAAATATTTATCTTATGAAATCAGATAATACATAGTTTGCTATGTCAAACAAAATGACTATTAGTTATAAGTATTATTTATTAAGCATTCATTGAATTCCTGCTCCTTGTCAAACACTCTTCTAAATACTGGGTGTTCTCTCTTGAACAGATTAGGCAAGAACTCTGCCCTCATTAAGCTTGCAATTGTGGGGAAGGAAGCAGATAATAAGCTGGTACATTTATAAAAAATTTATGTAGTAAAACAAAACCTGGAAATATAACATAGATTAACTTCAGAATGAGAGAGGTCTAGCTTAGGCCTTTCTGTAGACGTGACATTTGAGATGAGACATAAATGTCAAGAGGACAGTCAGAAGAGCATTCTGGGAACATAAATTGAGAGTTTAAGGCCACAGGGTATAAACAAGCTTAAAGTGTTCAAGAAATGTAAAGAAGGATAATGTGAATGGAATGTTCGAGGGACAAAGAAGGTTGTATGAGATGCGCTTAGAGAAATAAGGGCTGTACAGGTGAAGTTTTGCAGATCCTGGGAAGTTAGAGAAGGAGTATAAATTTCATTTTCAGTTAAATAGAAAACAAAGCTATCTTTGCTCCTTCTCAAATTCCTTAGAGAGAGCTCTAGGAAATGTCAAAGTATGCATTTCCTGTGCACTTGTCAATTAGCCCTCTTGGCTACCATATAGCACTTGCCTTTTTTTTTTCCTGTCTTTTCCTGCTCCAGCTGCTATAGGTTCACCTATAACATAAATGACCACAATAATACCACTATGTCACAAACATCAAGACTACTTTGAGGTTACAAAATTCATTGCCAAACACTAAAGAGTGATGACCTGTTTGCACTCCAAATGGTTCTGACTCACAGGGATGTATCTGCTCTGTGTTCCAGTATCTGCAACACTGTGCTACAAAGTTACCCCAAATGAGGAAGGTGCCTCATCTTGTCCCTCTAGGTACTGCATCTTAGCACTTAGGTGTTATATTCCAGTACATACACAGAATACCAAACACCAGAGATCTGTGCATTTTATATCCTACAAAGACTTGAGTAATACAATTTTTATATTTCTATTTTTTTTCAATCACATATTATGATGTGTTTAGACCCCAGGAATCAGGTGTTTCAGAGCTGGGTTTGAGGACAGTCTGAGTCTCAGACATTATTACGTTCTTATAGTCTTTCCTTCATTTTCTCCTTTCCTCTCCCAAGCTAATATTGGACAGCATTTGCAATGCAGTTGAAGAGTTCTTTGCCAAGATGCCACACAGTTTCTCAAGTAAATAGACCTTTTTTAGACATGGCACTACTGGTCCTCTAGACCAGCTACAACTGCCAAACTGAAACTTTGAGATCACTAATAATTCTGATAAGATAAATCTCACCAGAATGACAGATATGGAAACCTTCCATAGAGGCTGATAAATAGATGTAAGGAACTGAAGACAAATTCTAGGCAACTCTTTCAAGAAATGTTGCAAAGAGAATCAGAGAAATGGGGATAATGCTAAAATAGGATAAATATTAATAATATCCTATATTTTATGTGTAGAACCGAGGTTTGGAGTATCTTGCCCATGTGAGACTGTTAACAAACTATAAGATATGGGACTCAAATCCAAGTCTTTCTGATCTCAAATCACATTCTTTCCACTATACTATGGTGCAATGTATGTGTGAACAGTTCAGCCTGAAAAACTAACATTCAACATACAAAAGCCATTTTAATTCTATAAAAGTATTTCGTTTTACATAGTATTCTAGGAGGCTTCCCTGGTAGCTCAGATGGTAAAGAACCTGCCTTCAATGCAGGAGACCTGGATTTCATCCCTGGGAAGGGAAGATACCCTGGAGAAAGGAACGGCAACCCACTCCAGTATTCTTGCCTGGGAAATTCCATAGGCAGAGGAGCTTGGCAAGCTACAGTCCATGAGGTCTCAAAGAGTTGGACATGACTGAGTGACTTCCACATCACAGCACAGTATTTTAGGAAGGAAACTTAAATTTTCAACTGGTACATTGATAATCAAGGCATATAGTGCCTTTATTAAACAGAGCTGAGAAAACAGCAGAAACACAGAGGAAATAACTACTGGATTTGCTGAATGTGAAAGCTCTGCATTGCATTTGGTTTATCCACAAAATCTCAACAAAACCTTTTGATTGACTTAAAAATAGTAAAGGAATGGAACTTACATTTTTATCTCCTGCTTTATTTAATTCATATATCACACTAAGACCTTTAGATTTATTTTTTATAATCTCAGTGGAAAACTACACAGGATAAATGACCCTTTACAGATTTCTCTGAGTGTCAACCAGGACAGTAAACACAACTTGCCACTTTTCAAACCCTCAGGTTATCTTTGTAGTTTCTTGATTTTGTGGTAAGTGAAATCCACAACAGAAAATCAATACTGATGGGTAAGCACAGCATGATCACTGTCCTTGAAGAGTTTATATTGCTGGAATAAGTGTCATACAGAAATAGAATGGAAGAAAGGAGTAGACAGATGTTAATAATGAATATGATTAATTTCCCTTTAAAAAATTGGTTTACAGTGAAGAAACTCTCGAAAAAAAATATAGAGATCTGAACATTTTTAATTATCTCATTTTGCCTATAAAATATCTGTGATTTGGTTTTCAATTAAAACATAAAATGCCATACATGACAACCTGGATGAATCTCTGAAGAATTATAATCAGTAAAAAAAAAAAAAAAGGCCAACTTCAAAAGGTTACATACTATATGATTGCATTTATATACCAAAAATGAAATTCCAAAATTATGAGAGAGAACAGATTAATGGTTGCTAGAGATTAGGGATGGAGACTGAGTGAAGGTGAGTATGGTTATAGATGGGTAACACAAGGGATCCCTGTGGTGACGGAATTGTTCTGTATGTTGACTGGGTAAATGACTGTCTTCTTGTTGGGATATTGTATGATAGCTTTGCAAGACATTGGGGGAATTATGTGAAAAGTAGACTGGGTTTCTCTGTATTATTTCTTATGATTGCACCTGAATTTACAATTACCTCTAAATAAAAATATGAATTCAAGTGAAATGGAAGACCTTCCTATATATACAGTACTATAGATAGTCATATACAAACAACTAGCCATGCCTAAAACTGTGATGATAATTGTCCTTTCCTCAAATCCCTATATAAACAGTAGAAAACCATTTAAAATTATGACTCTGGGTTTTATTTCCTTTTTTTCCTGGAAATAAATGTTACTAAAACTGAATTTCCCTAGGTATCACAAAACAAGAAGTGCCAGATTTGAAATAGTGCCCCAAAGAGCAGATGGTCTAAGAAATGTGTACTAATTTTCTGTTGTCATATCCATGAAGGTATAATTAAATTTCCAATAAAAATGAAGGCATCATTAAGAAACCTTCCTGAGACACACAGCATACAGGAAATATAAAAATAATGTGCATTTGGACAGAAACATCAAAAAGTAAGAAATATTTAGAATTTCCTTAGTTATAACTAGACAGTTTGGTTATTAAAGATTAAATGTCATGCACTTAATTACTTTTCAAATAGTATCAAAAGCCACTTCCCACATTGGGAATCCAAAAAAAAAAAAAACACTCTTAACACCTCCACTAACAAATCAGAGTGCCTTCAAGCAAGGAGGCACTACTCAAATCTTCTTGGCATCCCTTAGAAACCAGTTTACCCAGCCCAGTTTCTATCCAAAAAAATAGTTCACATGTTGGAGAAAAGTAGTTACTGAGGACAAATTGTATTCATTTCCCCTGCAGAAGCCGAGTCTCTAGTCCTGGCAACCAAATTCATGAAAATCCACTCACATACAATGCAGCTGGTGAGCTTCACTCTGAGCTTCACCCAGTCCCTGGGTCGGGAATATCCCCTGGAGAAGAAAATGGCAACCCACTCCAGTATTCTTGCCTAGAGAATACCGTGGACAGAGAAGCCTGGTGGGCTACAGTCCATGGGACTGGAAATAGTCAGACAGGACTGAGTGTCTACACTTTCAAAGGACCTTTTAAGAAAGTAAATCAAATCATAAATAACTGGGTTCTGTAGAAAATAAGTTGCCTGATCAGTGTCTTCTCTATAAGCCTTCATTTATTTATTCATCCAACCAATATACAGTGGGCTTCTATTGTAACCCAGTAGGACCCTATGGGGCCATCTTGGGACATGCCTTCCCTTATATCTCCGGATAGGATCACCAATGTGATAGACATGAGTTTGAGTAGGCTCCAGGAGTTGGTGATGGACAGGGAGCTGAAATTGAACTGAAAGTACCTAGATAATAGTATCTGATGCACTGATGCACCTTTCCTGAGTTGTTTTACAGGTGTGAAAACCTGGGACCAAAATATTTAAGAAGTTATCTACTTGATAGCATCAAGCACATAGCACATAGCCCCAGGCCGCCTGGAGCCTAAGGACTGACAATGTTAACCTCTGTGACACCACTCTTTACTCTCATCATTAGCCAATCAGAGAACTGTGCATAAGCTGATCACAGACTGTGTGACACTCCCCACCCCCAACCTGGCTTTTAAAAATGTTTTGCTGAAAATCTTCAGGGAGCTTGGGATTTTGGGGCATAAACCACACATCTTGGTGCATGGCCGTGCAATAAACTTTTTTTTTTTTTTTTCTGCTCCAAACTGCAACATTTTGATTTGTTGGCCTCACTATGCCTTGGGCATACAAACTGGTGCTAACACAATTGTGTAAAACCAAAAAAAAAAAAAAAAAAAATGTAGTAAGTAAGGGAATGGACTCTAAATTTAGGGAGGATTGAAATAAGAGCCAGGCTTTTCAGATACAAAAGGTCATAGCTTGCATGATTCCATTTATATGAATGTCCAAAATAGGCACATCCCTAGAGGCAGAATTGTCGAAATTGGGGAAGGAGTAAGTCAAAACTGTATATTGTAACTCTACTTATTTAACTTATATTCAGAGTACATCATGGGAAATGCCATGATGGATAAAGCACAAGCTGGAATCAAAATTGCTGGCAGAAATATTAATAACCTCAGATATGCAGATGACACCACCTTTATGGCAGAAAGCAAAGAGGAACTAAAGAGCCTAGTGATGAGGATGAAAGATGAGATTGAAAAAGCTGGCTTAAAACTCAATATTCAAAAGACTAAGATCATGGCATCTGGTCCCATCACTTCATGGCAAATAGATGGGGAAACTATGAAAACTGACAGACCTTATTTTCTTGGGCTCCAAAATCACTGTGGACTATGATTGCAGACATGAAATTAAAAGACTCTTGCTCCTTGGAAGAAAAGCTCTGACAAACCTGGACAGCATATTAAAAAGCAGAGTCATCACTTTGCTGACAAAGGTTCACATAGTCAAAGCTATGGTTTCTCCACTAGTATGGATGTGAGAGTTGGACCATAAAGAAAGTTGAGCACTGAAGAACTGATGCTTTTGAACTGTGGTGTTGGAGAAAAGTTTTGAGAGTCTCTTGGACTGCAAGAAGATCAAACCAGTCGATCCTAAAGGAAATAAAAACCCTGAATATTCATTGGAAGGACTGCTGCTGAAGCTGAAGCTCCTATATTTAGGCCACTTGATGGGAAGAGCCGACTCATTGAAAAAGACCGTGATGGTGGGGAAGACTGAAGGCAGGAGGAGAAGGGGGCAACACAGGAAGAGATGGTTGGATGGCATTACTGACTCAATGAACATGATTTTGAGCAAGAAGGATGGTGAAGGACAGGGAATCCTGGTATGTTGCAGTCCATGGGGTGGCAAATAGTTGGACA
>SJYQ01020956.1:12173-24039 GCA_006410935.1 Redunca redunca
TCAAAAATAAACAAAAGAATTCATGTGATAACTGCAATATTTTATTATAGAGACTTAGTCATAAGAAAAATACTTTTAAGATAACAATTTTTTATAATTTTTCTTAGATATTGATAATATAAACTTATTTAACTTAGGAAGTGGTTTTTCTACTTTTGTCTAATCACATAGTATTAATTTGGTAATTTTCCTGTGAAAAACCCAAGGGGAATCTTTATAAAGTTTTTGTCATAGATCATTTCTAACCATTCGTAGTATTTTAAAAACATTTATCAGCTTTAACATTGAATATATATTTTCTTCAAATAATCAAGAATCAGTGCTGTGCTGTAGATTTTGCAGTAATATAATTTCTTTTGACAATAACTGTAAGAAATTTTAAGGAGACTATATGCAGGTCAAGAAGCAACAGTTAGAACTGGACATCAAACAACAGACTGGTTCCAAATAGGAAAAGGAGTACATCAAGGCTGTATATTGTCACCCTGCTTATTTAACTTATATGCAGAGTACATCATGAGAAACGCTGGACTGGAAGAAACACAAGCTGGAATCAAGATTGCTGGGAGAAATATCAATAACCTCAGATATGCTGATGACACCAACCTTAATGGTAGAAAGTGAAGAGGAACTAAAAAGCCTCTTGATGAAAGTGAAAGAGGAGAGTGAAAGTTGGCTTAAAGCTCAACATTCAGAAAACGAAGATCATGGAATCTGGTCCCATCACTTCATGAGAAATAGGTGGAGAAATAGCGGAAACTGTCAGATTTATTTTTGGGGGCTCCAAAATCAGAGCAGATGGTGATTGCAGTCATGAAATGAAAAGATGCTTACTCCTTGGAAGGAAAGTTATGACCAACCTAGATAGCATATTAAAAAGCAGAGACATTACTTTGCCAACAAAGGTCTGTCTAGTGAAGGCTATGTTTTTCCAGTGGTCATGTATGGATGTGAGAGTTGGAATGTGAAGAAAGCTGGGTGCCGAAGAATTGATGCTTTTGCACTGTGGTGTTGGAGAAGACTCTTGAGAGTCCCTTGGACTGCAAGGAGATCCAACCAGTCCATTCTAAAGGAGATCAGTCCTGGGTGTTCTTGGGAAGGAACGATGCTAAAGCTGAAACTCCAGTACTCTGGCCACCTCATGCGAAGAGTTGACTCATTGGAAAAAACTCTGATGCTGGGAGGGATTGAGGGCAGGAAGAGAAAGGGACGACAGAGGATGAGATGGCTGGATGGCATCACTGATTCAATGGATGTGAGTCTGAGTGAACTCTGGGAGTTGGTGATGGACAGGGAGGCCTGGTGTGCTGCAATTCATGGGGTCACAGAGTCGGACACGACTGAGCAACTGAACTGAACTGAGGTGAATCTTTATTGATTTCTCGTTTCTGAAGATTTGAAATTATTCCGAGAACAGTGAGAAAAACCCTAATACTGTGCTAAATAATGGAGATAGAACATGCATGATATATAATACTCTAATATTACCCAATCTTTTATCTTTTAGATTTTTAACTAAAATATATTATAGAATTACTATACCTTGGTATACCTGATACTTGTAAAGATTTTTTGGAAAAATTAAGAAGACTTAATTCAACCTAAAAAGATATAAGAATGCTTAGTACAGACAAAAAGGATTTAAATTTGGAGAAAAGTTACAACTTGGATAAATACAACTTGATCTGGAGAAGAATATGAGTTATCAGTTTTTGCCCATAGTGAATTTCAAGCAAAGTAGAATTTTATAGCTCATCCATTTCACAGCAAGTATCACTTCTCATTAAATTTAATGGTAATATAAATCATATGAGATTGTAGTCATTTTCAGGTTTATCTTTTCCACAAATTGTGTACTTCTTTTCACTTTTACCATTGTATCCAATTCATGTTTATACCCCATTACTGGTACCTAGTTATTTATCCTAAAACCCTTGTTGGCATATTACTGATTTAAACTAAGGCATCTTACATATGTTATAATAAAATTTCAGCCTGTGGGTTGTATTAGATCCAAGTTTAGTTTTCTGTTTTCACTTAATGAGAAATAGATAACTAATCATAGAGTGTTTTAGAAGTCAAATATAGTCACAAGAATAGGATAATCAGCTTATTCACAGGTATAGCTTTCCCTGTGATATGTATTCAGTTCAGTTCAGTTCATTTCAGTCACTCAGTCATGTCCAACTCTTTGCAACCCCATGAAATGCAGCACTCCATGCCTTCCTGTCCATCACCAACTCGTGAAGTTTACCCAAACTCACATCCATCGAGTCAGTGATGCCATCCAGCCATCTCATCCTCTGTTGTCCCCTTCTCCTCCTGCCCCCAATTTCTCCCAGCACCAGAGTCTTTTCCAATGAGTCAACTCTTCGCGTGAGGTGGCCAGAGTACTGGAGTTTCAGCTTTAGCATCATTCCTTCCCAAGAACACCCAGGACTGATCTCCTTTAGAATGGACTGGTTGGATCTCCTTGCAGTCCAAGGGACTCTCAAGAGTCTTCTCCAACACCACAGTTCAAAAGCATCAATTCTTCGGTGCTCAGCTTTCTTCACAGTCCAACACTCACATCCATACATGACCACTGGAAAAACATAGCCTTGACTAGATGGACCTTTGTTGGCAAAGTAATGTCTCTGCTTTTCAATATGCTATCTAGGTTGGTCATAAGGCAATCACCATTTGTGGTGATTTTGGAGATATGTATTAGTATATATTATACTGTGTTCTTTATTACTATAGTATATAAATATACATTTCAGAACATTATGTGCATGATAAGATAAGCTTAAAATAATTGCAATGAAATCATTACAGTATACTTGTACTATTAATAAATACTTGTAATAAGTAAAATATAATCCATTTAGAGTTTGACTAGTCTTATGAAAGCAAATATACCTGAAATATGTTTTGGGCAGCTTCAACAGTTCTTAAAATGAATTTCACCTAATCTTTGCAGTTTCTGAGATCAAGTGCTTCTAAGTTACTAGAGAGTATGTCTTTCAGAGATGCGCCTGACATATTCAGGTCTTGGACATTTGACTAAAATCAGGGTTTAGAAGCAGACTGCAAAGAATTGATATTCATAACCACACGATTGGGTTGGTCATAGTGAAGAACAGGACACTTAATGCTGGGGGTCACAGTGGACCTGGTCAGAAGAGTGAAGCAAAGTCTAGGTGATGTAACCTGGAGGGTCAGAGTCCAGTGATACAGTGATACAGTGTACACTACAGTGTACACTACAGTGATACAGGCACTACAGAGTGAGGAACCAGCGTAGAACTTCTCTGTGCAGGCGGTTGATAAGTGTTTGCATGAAAATGTATGTGTGTGTATTGACAAAAACCATGTAATCTTTGGTCTAGAAAAGTTTAATTCTCATAGAGAATCTCAGTGCTATTTCCTAGAGCCCTGATGCCGATGGAGGAGTATAGTGTCAGGCAAATGTTCACTGGTTCTGCAGCTCAAGAATCTTTTTCCTTAAATTTTTATATATTTATTTTTGGATGTGCAGCCTCTTCATTGCCGGGTGGGTTTCTCTCTATTTTCAGCAAGCAGGGCCTTCTCTCTAGTTGCTGTGCATGGGCTTCTCATTGCAGTGTCTTCTTTCGTTGAGGAGCATGGCTCTGGGTGTGTGGTCTCAGCAATTGTGGCTCCTGGGCTATAAATCACAGGCTTACCAGTCATGCCTCACTGGCTTAGTTGTTCTGAGCCAGGTAAGATTTCCCCAACTCAGGGATCAAACCCATATATCCTGCGTTGGCATATGGATTCTTTACCACTGAGCCACCAGGGCAATCTGTAAGAATCTTAATGTTGTGTGATTTAGAACTTGTAGAAGACAGTCTATGGGGCCCAACCTCCCCTGGTTGAAAGAAAGTCCTTCACTTTGAGTTGCAAAAAATCAAAATAAAATAAAATAAATGTTTTCTGGGGAGAGTATTAGGAAGGTACCTAGATTTTTAGTGTCCTAGAATCTGAGCAAACGTCTCCAGGTCAGATGAGTTTAATCCCCATAGTCTCTTTGAAACAATATACAATATAGAGCTTCTGAACAATCATCCTTTAATCAAGCTTGCCAGTGCTCTTGTGTAAGAAATCCTGGGCCTTAAAGAAATATAAAAATATTCACAATGGACTGTTTTCTAAAGCTGGTGACCACAGCAGCAAGAGAGGAGAACACAGTTACAGAGCAAAACTTCTAGGGATGGGACTTCCCAAGTATTTCTTGAATGGCTTGTCAAGCTTTTCAGCCACAGAAATTGCCTTTGTGCTTCATCCCATTCCTTTAATATTGTTTTCTTCTATCTCTTATTCTATCTCTCCCTTAAATATTTCTGGGCTTCCCCAGGGGTTCAGACAGTAAAGAATCTGCCTGCAATGCAGGAGACCTGGATTCAGTCCCTGGGTTGGGAAGATCCCTTGGAGAAGGGGATGGCTACTCACTCCAGTATTCTTGCCTAAGAATCCTTGGGAAATCCCATGGTCAGAGGAGCCTGGCAGGCTACAGTCCATGGGGTTGCAATGAGTCAGACATGACTGAACCACTAATACTTAAATATTTCTCTTTTCCATTGCATGTCCATAAAATACTCATTTCATCTGCTGTCATTTGTTTTTGCTTCATCACTACACAAAAAATGTACTCTTTGCCTTCCACTGCTTGAGCCAAACTACTGTCTCTACATTTTCACATCCTCTGAGGGGGATCATCAGCTATGGACAGCTTCTGAAATGCCATGATCTAAAACTCTGATATGACTCAGAGAGAAGGGAGAAACTGACAAGGGGCATCATAGAAAAGGGCAAGTCAGAGGGTACAGAGAGCCTTGCTTTTCAAAAAGGAGCCCACATACAAGCAGTATTGGCATTACCTTATTAGAAATGCTGATTCTTTGGCCTCACTCCAGACTCACTCAAACAGAATCTTCGTTTTAACCAGATTCTGGAGATATCCCTGGTGATCTTGGAAGAGTCTGTATCAAGGAAAAAAACACTGATAGGAAACCACAAGAGCCTTAGAAAAACTCTTTGGCCTCAGGGGAAAAAATGGTATCAAAAATGCAAGGAAGGGACTTTGCTGGTGGTCCATTTGAGACTCTATGCTTTCAATGCAGGAAACACCAGTTTGATCTCTGGTCAAGGAACTAAGATCCCACATGCCACAGGGCATGGCAAAAAAGAAAAAAGAAGGATGCAAGAAGGCCACTATAGGTGTAATTGGCAGTAGAAATTTTGCTAAGTCCCTGACTATTTGACTTATTAGGTGTGGCTATCATGATGTAGTCATAGGAAGCAGAAATCCTAAATTTTCTGCTGAATTTTATCCTCATATGGTAGATAACATTCACAGAGAAGTTGATCAAATCAAATCATATCAAATATAATGTTGTTGCTATATATAGGAACATTACACCTTACTGTGGGACCTAGACATCTGGTGTGGGTGAATTTTGATTGATGTGAGCAATAACATGAGGATAAACCAATACCCAACATCCAATGTGGAATATTTGGCTTCATTATTCCTGGACTCTTTGATTGTGAAAGAATTTAATGTTGTCTCAGCTTGGGCATCTGGTCCTATCACTTCATGGCAAGTAGAAAGGGAAACAATGGAAACAGTGACTGAATTTATTTTCTTGGACTCCAGAATCACTGTGGAGAGTGTCTGCAGCCCTGAAATTAAAAGATGCTTGCTCCTTGGAAGAAAAGCTATAACAAACCTAGACAGAATATTAAAAAGCAGAGATATCAATTTACAAAAATGTCTATCTATTCAGAGCTGTGGTTTTTCAAGTAGTTGTGTGTGGGTATGACAGTTGGACCATAAAGAAGGCTCAGTGCCAAAGAATTGATGCTTCAAACTGTGGTGCTGGAGAAGACTCTTGAGATTCCCTTGGACAGCAAGGAAATCAAACCAGTCAATCCTAAAGGAAATTAACCCTGAATATTCATTGGAAGGATTAATGCTTAAGCTGCAATATTTAGCCACCCGATGTAAAAAGACAACTCACTGGAAAAGACCCTGATGCTGGGAAAGATTGAGGGCAAGAGGAGAAGGGGGCTACAGAGGATGAGATGGTTGGATGACATCACTGACTCAGTGGACATGAGTTTGAGCAAACTCCAGGAGATATTGAAGGACAGGGAAGACTGGCATGCTGCAATCCGTGAGGTGGTAAAGAGTCGGACATGATTTAGCAACTGAGCAACAGCTTGGGCCCTTCCTTTAAGACCTAAGGATGCTATCTGGCATGTTTATATATGCAGCAACAATATTCAAGCTCCACAGAAGGTTATTGAACTTGCCAGTCAGTTGAATTTTGTTCCTGTTGATTTGGAATCAGAGCAATTGCAAATTTACCCCTGTGACTATTTACCTTCTGGAGAGGGCCAGTGGTGGTAACCCTAAGCCTGGCCATGTTTTTCTTCCTTTTTTCTTGGGTCCTAAATGTGATTCATCCACGTGCTAGAAACTGGTAGAGTGACTTTTACAAGATTTTTGACGAGACTGTAAATAAAACTTTGCCCATAGGTGCAATTACTTTGCAGTCTCCAGTCTACCCTGAGATCTGGCAGCTGTTTATCAGCTTTATTATGTCACCAATATAGAAGCTTTCCACTTTGGTTGGAGGTCTGCTTACAGTGTAGAGAACAACTTGAATTACTAAGCTTTTATTTCACTTTGGTTCGTGTTGCCTACTGCCTCTGCTTACGAGTGAGAAGGTTATAGAGATACTTCTTTTTCAACATGGCTTATCATCAGGCATGAGATGTACTTGATATTCATCTGATGCTTCCCTGGTAGCTCACATGGTAAAGAATCTGCCTGTAATGCAGGAGGTCCAGGTTCAATTCTTGGGTTGGGAAGTTCCCCTGGAGTGGGAAATGTCAACCTATTCCAATATTCTTGCCTGGAGAGTTCCATGGACAGAGGAGCCTTGAGGGCTACAGTCCATGGGGTCACAAAGAGTTAGACACATTGAGCAATTAACACACACAGTAAAATACTTGATTAGTATAGTTAGCAAAATATAAGGTTTAAAGAATCCATCTGCCAATGCAGGAGACACAAGAGATGTGGATTTGATCCCTGGGTGGTGAAGATCTTCTGAAGTAGGAAATGGCAACTCTGGATTTGCCTGGAAAATCTGCCTGGCTATAGTCCTTAAGGTCCTTAGGGTTGCAGAAGAGTCGGATATGACTGAGCAACGGAACACACACGCAAGATTTAAACTAGTGTAAAACTTCACATACCTTATAATAGAAATTTTGGTATGTTTAGGGAGGGAAAAGAATTGTTCTTTAAGTAATGTTTCTGCATAAGAATTATGTAGCTAATTCAAAACCATATAGAGTAAAAGCTGCTCCTATCCATTTATTTGCAGATTTATAGCAGAGAAGTGAACAAGAAAAAAGAAATGAGAGAGGCCAGTCACCATAAGGTGGGTATATTTTATAATGTTGCATTTCATCAAAAGAATGTTTTTTCTTTCCCTTTAAAGAAGTTTTGATCAATTGCTTAGAATATCATGCGCATCTCTATACCTCCCAAACATAATAACCATTCAATGAATATGATGAATTAGTCATAAAGCCAAGACCACAAAGTCATTGCTATTTAAAAATTGACAAAGTGCATCATGTTTTGAAATAAAAGGCTATTACAAAATATTATTAATAAAAGTACTCTTACTTATCAAAGTTGAGTGGTAGTTTTAACAAGTTATTTTCCACAAAAGCTTTAACAGGATGAATGGATTTATAACACTGTCAGATACAAGTAAGAAAAACTTGGAAATAACTGACAAAAAAAAAAATCCCAAGAGACTTTTATCCATTCATCCTCACCACCACAGATATTGTCTGACAGCACATCTAGTCTCTCTGATCTTCACTACAATAGATTACACATCTGACACTGGATTTTTATAGGTAAATACAAGAGTTCCTTGTTATAAAATGGCCTCTTGAGAAATTTATAATATTTTGGCATCACTTTCAAGAAGAAACAAGACTTCAAAAATATAAGTAACTACAACTATACACATTCTTCCACTCTCCTGCCTCTTGCTGTAGAATTTATAAAAACTAAAATACATGATACTTTTTATCCTGTTCTGCTGTTTACAGATTTATGTGTATGATAAAACTGGGAAAAAATGTTAAATGACCATATGATAGTATGAAAATATATTTCACTTATGATTCCTCCAAAAAAGCTTTAGATTGATTTTTAATATTTGAATGCACTCAAATAAACCTCAATTAATGCATTCTTTTTGTCAAATACAGCTTTGGAAATATGGCAGGTCCATGGAACCACCATATTTCCAAAACTGTATTTGACAAAAAGAATGCATTAATTGAAGATTTTTGAGTGTATTCAAATATTAAAAATCAATCTAAAACTTTTTTGGAGGAATCATAAATGAAATATATTTTGATAGCTCAGTTGGTAAAGAATCCTTCTGCAAAGCAGGAGATCCCTGTTCAATTCCTGGCTCAGGAAGATCTGCTGGAGAAGGGACTTGCTACCCACTCCAGTATTCTTGGACTTCCCTGATGGCTCAGCTCATGAAGAATCCATCTGCAATGTGGGAAACCTGGGTTTGATCCTTGAGTTGGGAAGATCCCCTGGAGAAGGGAAAGAAAGGCAACCCACTCCAGTATTCTGGTCTGGAGAATTCCATGAACTGTAAAGTCCATAGGGCTGCAAAGAGTTGGACATGACTGAGCAACTTTCACTTTAACTTTCAAAGCTCTTTGTTGGTTTTATTAGTTCTTTACTTAATTATTTATTAATTTTGTACAATATAAAGAGGTTTCATTGAATGTCTTAATGATTTTCTGCTTGCCTATACAGTGTTATGCATATGTAAACTTTTCAGTAAATTCTAGTTATTGGCACCCTAATTATACTAATCTATTTCTAACACTCGAGCTTTGCATCTTTTGAACCTCTCCATTTTTAGAGAATATTTAGTATTGATATTTGTATCATATATTCCCATCCTCTTCTCCTGCCATTTCATCACCATTGGTATTTAATATTCACAGTGAAGTGATTGACCTTTCCAACTCAAGTGTTTGTGACTCTCCACTAGTCTTCCATCTCTGCCTCCCTAGCCATGTGGTCTTCTCTCCTTATGAGTCAGTGTCTTCTCTTCTTATAGGGAGATAAGTCCCATGGAGTAAGGACCACCCTAATTAGTATAAGTTTAGACTAATTTATTTACATGCAATGGCAACCCACTCCAGTACTCTTGCCTGGGAAATCCCATGGAGGAGGAGCCTCGTGGGCTGCAGTCCATGGGGTCACTAAGAGTCGGACACGACTGAGCGTCTTCACTTTCACTTTTTACTTTCATGCATTGAAGAAGGAAATGGCAACCCACTCCAGGGTTCTTGCCTGGAGAATCCAGGGACAGAGGAGCCTAGTGGGCTGCCGACTACGGGGTCACACAGAGTCGGACATGACTAAAGCGACTTAGCAGCAGCAGCAGCATTTACATGCACAAAGACCCTGATTCCAAATAAGGTCACCTTCAAAGGTACCAAGAGTTAGGACTTCAACATATCTTTTGTGGGATGCAATGCAAGCTGTAATATTCATGTTTCTATGTCAGTGTTATTCTGCCTTCACAAAATGAGTCAGGAAGTTTGCTTCTTTTCTGATTTATAAAAGATATCAGATAGGGTTGCTATCTATCAACTCTTCCAAACACATTTGAGCAAAGTCAGCTCTGAAATCATAGGGGCTTTGAGAGCTTTAATTTGCAGAGGGAAATTCCGTGACAAGTGTGGCAAGGTGTGTTTTTTCAAGATTCTTCCATTTCTTGGCATAGAGTTGGGCATGAAAACCCTTTAATTACCTTTTATTGTATATGCAAAGTTCAGTATTTATATTCCATCTTTAATTTCTGATGTAGGTAATTTATACTCTCACTTGTTTCCTCTCTTACCTGGTCTTGCTAATGTGCCTATTCGAGAATTAATTTTTTTTTTCTTTTTTTGCTGTTTCTCCTATTACTG
Organism: Redunca redunca; assembly: GCA_006410935.1. Lineage (NCBI taxonomy): Eukaryota > Metazoa > Chordata > Mammalia > Artiodactyla > Bovidae > Redunca > Redunca redunca. Next base: position 22,218 of record SJYQ01020956.1, read on the forward strand.
TTGTGCTTTTTCTTTTGTTTGTGCTCTTATAAGTATTATTTCCTTCTTGCTAATTGCATCAGATTTAAATTACTCAACTTCCATTTATTTTTATGAGATTATTTATTTTTACATTTTTATATATGATCACTTATTCTATAAGTTTCTAATCACTGTTATAGTTCCACAAATGGAGATATATTGAGATTTTAATATAAATAATTTCAAAATATTTTATAATTATCTCTGTGATTGCATTTTTGGTCCATACATGCATGCTAAGATCTTCATTCATGTCTGACTCTTTGCAACCCAATTGACTGTAGCTCAACAGGCTCCTCTGTCCATGGGATTCTCCAGGCAAGAATACTGGAGTGGCATGCTATGCCCTCCTCCAGGGGATCTTCCTGACCCAGGGACTAAGGTGGGTCTCTTACATCTCCTGCATTGGCAGGTGGGTTCCTTATCACCAGCACCTCCTGATAAGCCCATTTGATCCATGAATATTTACAAATGATTTTTAAATGTTGAAAAATATAAGATATTTCTAAATGCCTTTAATAATTTATTTTAAAATCAATATTTTCAGAGAAACTACTTTCTAGTATTTCTATATTTGAGAGTGGTGTATATGGTCTATTCTGATGAGAAGTATGGGTGAAGAATAAATATTCTATAATTATTGGATATGATTCTGTGTTTAGTTCCTCAGTTCAGTTCAGTCACTGAGTCATGTCCTACTCTTTGTGACTCCATGGACAGCAGCATGCCAGTACTCCCTGTCCATCACCAAATACTGGAGCCTACTGAAACTCAAGTCCATCACATCACTGATGCCATACAACCATCTCATCTTCTTTCATTCGCTTGTCCTCCAGCCTTCAATTTTTCCCAGCATCAGGGTCTTTTCATGTGAGTCAACTCTTCGCATCAGGTAGCCAAAGTATTAAGAGTTTCAGCTTCAGCATCAGTCCTTCCAATGAATATTCAGAACTGATTTTCCTTTAGGATTGACAGGTTGAATCTCCTTGCATTCCAAGGGACTCTCAAGAGTCTTCTCCAACACCACAGTTTAAAAGCATCAATTCTTTGGCACTCAGCTTTCTTTACAGTCCAGCTTTTACATCCATACGTGACTACTGAAAAGAACAAAACTTTAATAGGACAGACCTTTGTCGGCAGAGTAATGTCTCTGCTTTTTAATATGCTGTCTAGATTTGTCATAACTTTTCTTTCAAGGAGCAAGCATCTTTCAGTTTCATGGCTACAGGAACCATCTGCAGTGATTTTGGAGCCCCCCATAATAAAGTCTGTCACTGTTTCCATTGTTTCCCCATCTATTTGCCATGAAGTGATGGGACTTGATGCCATGATCTTAGTTTTCTGAATATTGAGCTTTAAGCCAACTTTTTCACTCTCCTCTTTCATTCTCATCAAGAGGCTCTTTAGTTCTTCTTTGCTTTCTGTCATAAGGATGGTTGTCATCTGCTTATCTGAGATTGTTGATATTTTTCCAGGCAATCTTGATTCCAGATTGTGCTTCATCCAGCCAGGCATTCACATGAAGTACTCTGCATATAAGTTAAAAGCAGGGTGACAATGGGATGACATCACCACTTGGAATATTTAGATCATTAATTATAAACAAAATTAATATAAATGGTTGGGTTGAGGTCTGTTTTACTATTTCCTGCTTGCCCAATCCTGTCTCCTTATCCTTCTGTCCTACTATTGGGTTCTTTCTTGAGTTATCCACTGTTTTTTTTTTTTTTGAAAAACTATTGTAGTTTATTTACTCTATTGACTTTTTAGCTATACCTATACACTTTTTAGTGATTTCTCT
>SJYQ01020956.1:26573-47149 GCA_006410935.1 Redunca redunca
TTTTTTTGTGAGTAGGTTTATGTTTTGTGGTTTTTTTTTTTTTGCAAGCAGGTCTATGTTTTGCATAAAAAGAGGTCCAAGAGATGTTACATATCTATGGTTCTTTCATTTGTATGTGTCTTTGATTGGTTGATTGTTTATTCACTAAGTCATGTCTGATTCTTTGAGGCTTTATGGATTGCAGCACACCAGGCTTCCCAGTCCTTCCCTATCTCCTGGCATTAGCTCAAACGCATGTCCATTGTCAGTGATATCATCTAACCATCTCATCCTTTGTCAGACCTTTCTACTCCTGCCCTCAGTCTTTCCCGCATCAGAGTCTTTTCCAATGGGTTAGCTCTTTGCATGAGGTGGCCAAGGTATTGGAGTTTCAGCTTCAGCATCAGTCTTTCTAATGAATATTCAAGGTTGACTTCCTTTAGTTGATTGGTAGTTTGGGTTTTGATGTTGTACATCTTTGCAAGCTATCAAATGGTGATCTGCTCAGTCTCTCTTTCTGGAGCAGCCAGTTTGGTCACCTGAGCCAGAGACCAAGGAGTCAGATTATTTTCTTGTTTTCTTTCTTGGCTCTTATTTGCATAGTGCCACCCATATTCCTAACTTATTTACCATTGAGTATTGATGGGAATAAATGTATGTCTTGTGCCTTGAGTTCACATTGCCTGATGCAGGCCAGATTTCCTAGGTTGCTAATAAATCCTTAAGACACAGACTAAACTAATAACTAAGTAGTAGTTTGCTCTCATTGTTAGCAGTTTTCCTTGAATGGCAGAAGTTGTGCCTTTTAACTTAAACATAGACCCTAAGAAATCTATCATTCCCAGAAGCAAATTATGATTAGAATTTTGACACCATTTTTGATATTTTAAACTGCTGGCATCTTTGCAGCCTTATCCCTCCTCCTTTTGCTTTCATCCTATTATCTGAGAAGGCCAATAAGAAAGCTAGAGAGCTCTCTCTTTTGGTGGTGATGGGAACTTCAAACCATGAAATTCCAGGAACCCTAACCACAGTAACCCCTCCATTCATTTGCTTCTCAGCTTTGCTAACTAATTTTCTGATCAGTTTAGGAGTACTTTACTTTGTCCATTATGTAAGGAAGAAACCTTTCATGTGTCCCCTTAGTGAGAGTGCAGGATCATAAGTTTTGATATCCAAACCATTATTTCAGTGAGGAGTTGATCTTGCTTCCAAGGGGAACCCACAAGACAGTTGGCAAGAGGACACAGTAGCTAAACAGTCTTCACGTAGACCAGAATCTGTCTATTTTGCTCTGGGCTTGCTAACTGACTGTGTTGTCTGACCATGAGTGTTCATTGAGATGACACCTACAAGTTATGTAGTACCTCACATTGTGTGGTTTTGTGTTGGGCTGTGCTGCACTTACTAAGTCTTACTGAGCTTCTGCTATAAACTTAAACATTTGTTGAAAGTTTTAAAATTGGTTTTTAGAGAGAGCAGTGCGGGATCAGGCCTGTCTTAATGTGATCTGTTTTGTGAAATGTTTTGTCCTAGACCTCTTTGTTGGGTTGAGAAATTAAAATATGCTTGCACCTTGGAAGAAAAGCTATGACAAACCTAGACAGTGCATAAAAAAGCAGACACAATAAGACCCCTATATATGCTGCCTACAAGAGACCCATCTCAAACCAAGGGACACATATAGACTGAAAGTGAAGGGCTGGAAAAAGATATTTGATGCAAATGGAGACCAAAAGAAAGCAGGAGCAGCAATACTTATATCAGATAAAATTGACTTTGAAATAAAGACTGTGAAAAGAGACAAAGAAGGATAGTACATAATGATCAAAGGATCAATCCAAGAAGGAGATATAACAATTATAAATATATATTCACCTAACATAGGAGCACCTCAATACATAAGGCAAATGCTAACAAGTATGAAATGGGAAATTAACAGTAACACAATAATAGTGGGATACTTTAATACCCTACTCACCCCTGTGACAACCAAAGAGAAAGTTACCAAGGAAACACAAGCTTTAAATGATACAATGGACCAGTTAGACCTAGTTGATATCTATAGGAACTTTCACCCCAAAACAATGAATTTTACCTTTTTCTCAAGTGCACATTCTCCAGTATAGTGAACATTCTCCAGTATAGATCACATCCTGGGCCATAAATCTACCACTGGTAAATTCAACAAAATTGAAATCATTTCAAACATCTTTTTTAATCACAATGCAGTGAAATTCAATGTCAACTACAGGGGAAAAAAAAACTATTAAAAATACAAACATATGGAAGCTAAACAACACAATTTTGAATAACCAACAGATCAGGGAAGAAATCAAAAAGGAAATTAAAATATGCATTAAAAACAAATGAAAATTAAAACATGACAACCCAAATCCTATGAGATTGAGTAAAAGCAGTGCTAAAAGGAAGATTCATAGCAGTAAAAGCTTACCTCAAGAAACAAGAGAAAAAAATCAAATAACCTAACTTTACACTTAAAGCAACTAGAAAAAGAAGAAACGAAGAACACCAGAATTAGTAGAAGGAAAGAAATCATAAAAATTATAGCAGAAATAAATGAAAAAGAAACAAATGAGGCTATAGCAAAAATCAACAAAACTAAAAGCTGGTTTTTTGAGAAAGTAAATAAAATAGACAAGCCATTAGCCAGATTCATCAAGAAAAAAGGAAGAAGAATCAAATCAACAAACTTAGAAATGAAAATGGAGAAATCACAACAGACAACACAGAAATACAAAAAGGATCATAAGAGACTACTATCAGAAACTCTATGCCAATAAAACGGACAACTTGGAAGAACGGATGGATTCTTAGCAAAGTACAACCTTCCAAATCTTAAACAGCAAGAAATAGAAAATCTTAACAGACCCATCACAAGCACGGAAATTGAAGCTGTAACAAAAAATCTTCCAACAAACAAAAGCCCAGGACTGATGGCTTCACAGGTGAATTCTACCAAAACTTTAGAGAAGAACTAACACCTATCCTACTCAAACTCTTCCAGAAAATCACAGAGGAAGGTAAACTCCCAAACTCATTTGATGAGGCCACCATCACTCTAATATCAAAACCAGACAAAGATTCACAAAAAAAAAAAAAAAAGAAAGAAAGAAAGAAAAGAAAAGAAAACTACAGGCCAATATCACTGATGAACATAGATGCGAAAATCCTCAACAAAATTCTAGCAAACACAATCCAACAATATATTTAAAAGATCATACATCATGATCAAGTGGGCTTTATCCCAGGGAATGCAAGGATTACTCAATATTCTCAAATCAATCAATGTGATACATCATATTAACAAATTGAAAGATTAAAGCCATGTGATTATCTCAATAGATACAGAGAAAGACTTTGAAAAAATTCAACACCCATACATGACAAAAACTCTCCACAAAGCAGACATAGAAGGAACATACTTCAACATAATAAAAGCCATATATGATAAACCTACAGTAAATATTATCTTCAATGGCAAAAAATTGAAAGCAATTTGCTTAAAGTCAGGAACAAGACAAGGGTGCCCACTGTCACCACTACTATTCAACATAGTTTTGGAATTTTTAGTCACAGCAATCAAAGAAGAAAAAGAAATAAAAAGAGCCCAGATTGGAAAAAGAAGAAGTAAAACTCTCACTGTTTGCAGATGACATGATCTTGTACCTAGAAAACCCTAAAGACACCACCAGAGAATTACTAGAGCTAATTAATGAACAGTAAATTTTTAGGATATAAAGTAAATACACAGAAATCCTTTGCATTCCTATAAACTAACAATGAGACAACGTTAAATTAAAGAGAAATTAAGGAAGCAATCCCATTTACCATTGTGATGATGAGAATAAAATACTTAGGAAGAAATTTACCTAAAGAAAGACCTATATATAGAAAACTATAAAACACTGATAAAAGGAATCGAAGATGACACAAATAGATGGAGAAATATACCATGTTCATGTATCAGAAGGATCAATACAGTGAAAATGAGTGTATTACCCAAAGCAATATATAGATTTAAACAATCCCTATTAAGCTACCAATGGTATTTTTCAAACTAAAACAAATAATTCACAACACTTGGGGCTGGTGCATGGAGAGGACCCAGAGAGATGTTATGGGGTGGGAGGTGGGAGGCGATTCATGTTTGGGAACGCACGTACACTCATGGTGAATTCATGTCAATGTTTGGCAAAACCAATACAGTATTGTAAAGTAAACTAAAGTTAAAATAAAAATTAAAAAAAAAATCAATAAAAACCTTGAATAGTAAAAGCAATCTTGAGAAAGAAGAGTGGAACTGGAGGAATCAATGTGCCTGACTTCAGACTATACTACAAAGCTATAGTCATCAAGACAGTATGGTATTGACACAAAGACAGAAATATAGATCAATAGAACAAAATAGAAAACCCAGAGATGAATCCACACAACTATGGACATCTTATCTCTGACAAAGGAGGCAAAAATATACAATGCAGAAAAGACAATCTCTTTAACAAATTGTGCTGGGAAAACGGGTCAACCACCTGTAAAGGAATGAAACTAGAACACTCATTAATATCATACACACACAAAAAAAACTCAAAATGCATTAAAGATCTAAATGTAAGACCAGAAACTATAAAACTCCTAGAGGAAAACATAGGCAGAACACTCTCTGACATAAGTCAAAAGATCCTCTATGACTCACCCCCCAGAGTAATGGAAATAAAAACAAAAATAAACAAATAGGACCTAATTAAATTTAAAAAGATTTTGCACAATGAAGGGTACTATAAGCAAAAAGAAAAGATAGCCTTCAGAATGAGAGAAAATAATAGCAAACTAAGAAACTGACAAATAATTAATCTCAAAAATTTACAAGTAACTCATGCAGTTCAATATCAGAAAAATAAATGATCCAATCAAAAAATGGGCCAAAGAACTAAACACACATTTGCCAAAGAAGACATGCAGATGGCTAACAAACACATGAAAAGATGCTCAACATCACTCATTATCAGAGAAATGCAAATCAAAACCACAATGAGGTACCATCTCATACTGGTCAGAATGGCTCTAAAAAACTCTATCAAAAAACTCTACAAAAAATAAATGCTGGAGAGGGTGTGGAGAAAATGGAACCCTCTTACACTGTTTGTGGGAATGCAAACTAGTACAGCCACTATGTGGAGATTCCTTAAAAAACTGGAAATATAACTGCCATGTGACCCAACAATCCCACTATTGAGCATACACACCAAGGGAACCAGAATTGGAAGAGACATGTGTACCCCAATGTTCATTTCAGTACTGTTTACAGTAACTATGACATGGAAGCAACCTAGATATACGTCTGAAGATGAATGGATAAGAAAGCTGTGGTACATATACACAATGGAATATTACTCAGCTATTGAAAAGAATGCATTTGAATCAATTCTAATGAGGTGGACGAAACTGGAGCCTATTATACAGAGTGAAGTAAGTCAGAAAGATAAACACCAATACAGTATATTAATGCATATATATGGAATTTAGAAAAATGGTAATGACAACCTTATATGCAAGACAGCAAAAGAGACACAGATATAAAGTGCAGACTTTTGGACACTGTGGAGAAGCTGAGGGTGGGATGATTTGAGAGAATAGCATGGAAGCATGTATATTACCATATGTGAAATCAATGGCCAACCAAGTATGATGCATTTAACAGAGCACTCTAAGCTGGTGCCCTAGGACAGCCCAGAGGGATGGGATGAAGAGGGAGGTGGGAAGAGGGTTTGGGATGGTTGGACACATGTATACCCAAGGGTGATTCAGGTCAATGTATGGCAAAAATCACCACAATATTGTAAAGTAATTAGCCTTCAATTAAAATAATTCTTAAAAAAAAAAAAAAAAAGCAGAAACATCACTTTGCCAACAAAAGTCCATCTAGTCAAAGCTATGGTTTTTCCAATAGTCATGTACAGATGTGAGTTTGGACTATAAAAAAGGCTGAGCACTGAAGAATTGATGCTTTTGAATTGTGGTTCTAGAGGGGACTCTTGAGGGTCCCTCAGACAGCAGGGAAATCAAACCAGTCAATCCTAAAGGAAATCAATCCTGAATATTTATTTATTGGAAGGACTTATGCTGAAGCTGAAGCTCCAATACTTTGGCCACCTGATGTGAAGTGACGACTCATTGGAAAAGTCCTTGGTGCTAGGACACATTGAGGGCAAAAGGAGAAGGGGACAGCTGAGGATGAGATGGTTACATAGCATCACCAACTCAGTGGACATGAATTTGAGCATACTGTGGAAGATACTAAAAGACAGATGTGGCTGGCATGCTACAGTCCATAGGGCCACAAAGAATCAGACACGACTTACTGCCTCCACAACAACAAACCTGGGCACTTAGAATTGCCTTAGCAAAATGTTGTCACATGAAACACCCTCTTACCCAGTAAAAATACCCAACATAATCCAGTATAGAATAAAACAAGGCCTAAACTAATTAAGTTCTATCATAGACTCATACTTACGGAGGGGGCCATTGTGCCTGCTTTCTTTTCCCTTAGCAACCCAATTTCGTCATTGCTCCATCTTGATAAAAGATGACTGGCTCCCAGGAATAGATGACTGCAAGTTTACATCCATTACACCCCTTATTGAGTGTCCTATTCACAACATTGGTAATAGGACCATGTGGTTCAGTGTTAAAGAATCTGCTTGCCAATGCAGGAGACACAGAAAATATGGGTTTAGTCCTTGGGTCAGAAAGATCTGCTGGAGGTGGAAATGACAATCCACTTCAGTATTCTTGCCTGGAAAATCCCATGGACAGAGGAATCTGGTGGGCTACAGTCCAAAGATCACAAAGAGCATGACTTGTTACTCTTTGCATGACTGAGCAACTGAGCAGACATGCATACATGGTATTATAGAAATTATTGACTTTATCCAATCAGTGACTAGAAAATAATTTTCTATTGCATCTTCCTTCTATGTTCTATTCAGTGCCTATTTCAACAGCCTCTATTCACATTGTTTGCTTCACTTTCTAAGAGACTATATTTAATTTTTTTTTTTAACCCAGATCTGGGTAAATTACAATTCTGCCATTGTACACATGCTTTACAGTCAAGAGCCTAACTATATTCATTATTTCCTCAGAATACAGATATAACAACATTTTGAAGTCATCCTTCTCAGAAATTTGATACACTCATTCGAGATATACACCCATTCACAAAGGAGCATGCGCACATACACACACACTCTCACTGAGTGATGAGACATTGCCCAGAACTAGTACAAGGACCTGCCACTTTGATTAATTTCTGGACATGATATAGTCAAATCAGAGCTGCTCTCTTTGACACTTAACACCTCTATCTACCATTTTCAGCAAGTGCAATGTTAAAACAAATCCATCATCTTTGGGGGCTTTTTTGGTTGCTAGAGGCAATATGTTACTCATTTACAAATTTTTCCTAAAGTAATGTATGCTGCTGCAGTGATCCCATTGTGAATGGCCTCCTCCTCACCAACAGAAAAGCTCAGAATCTACCCAGATTATAATAAAAACAGGCCCATGCTTTAAGATACACAAGAGATTCCTTAACTCTAGAAACTTTAGCAATGTCTATTCAAGTCTTTGTTTAGTTTTTACTAGATTATTTGAGGGGTTTTTTTTATTTTTATTTTTTTATGGAGTTCTAAAAGACCACACATATTTTGAATACCAATCCCTCATCAGATACATTGTTTTCTTATTCAGTACATTCCTTTTTACTCTGTTGATTGGTTCCTTTGCTGTGTAATCATTTTAATTTGATGTAGCCTTTTTTGTCAAAATTTGCCTTTGTTGCTTGATCAATGGAATAGAATACAGAGACAAGAAATAAAGTAAATCCATATGCCTATGATCAAGTGATCTTAGACAAGATTGTCAAGAATATAAAATGGAGTGTCTCCCCCCGCCTCCAGCTTCCTGACTTATTAGTGATTAAGAGAAGAAACTTAAAAGCATGGAGGAGAAAAAGACAGTGCATTTATGGAAATAAAGATAAAAATCAATTCTGGTCCAAATTGAGATGTTCTGTAAGGTTAAATGCACACTGAACTTAGTATAAAAGTGTAGTCTCGCCAATAATTGTTTATGTTGATTACATGTTCAAGTAATATTTTAGAGATATTGGGTTAAATAAGATGTATTATTTTTCTAAAAGAATATACAATGGAGAAAAAAATAGTCTTGTCAACAAGCTGGGGCTTCTGTGGTGGCTCAGTTTGTGAAGAATCTGGCTGCAGAGCAGGAGACCCGAGTTTGGTCCCTGGTCAGGAATTCAACAAATTATGTTGAGAAAACTGGATATTAACATGAAAAAGAATAAAACTACCAGTTTACATCCTACACAACACTCAAAATGAATTAAACATTTCAATGTAAGACCTGAAATTGCAAAACTCTTAGAATTAAAAATAGAGGAAAAGTTTCATGATATTGGGCTTGGCAGGGGTTTTTTTTTTGGATATCTCAACAAAAACATAAGCAACAAAAGCAAAATTAGTGTCATATATTTTTTTAAAATTAGTTTTTTTGACATTTAGCATTTTTAGGTATATAATATAATTGAGTATTAACCAAAAAATGGTATCATAATTGACTAATTTATATGGTACTGTGTTCTGTATCTGTTTGTGTTGTGATGACATATCATTTATTATTATAGTTGCTAGAATACTCCATGATATTCTGGTGATAAGATGGTATAATAGGCAGAGTAAACCTGGGAATATGTTTATGTACATGACAAAGGGATTTTGCATATATAATTAATTGAATGACCTAAAGACAGAGAGATTATTTTGAATTATTCTGATGAGCCCCATTTAATCATAAGATTCTTATAGAAGAGCAACAGGAAGGTGAGAGTAATAGAAATGGGAAAAGCCTTTAGGATCCAGAAAAACTGGGAGATAGACTCTCCCCTACTGCCTTCAGAAGGAGCAAAGCCCTGACAATACCTTGTGTTCTGTCATTCAGTTTTAAGTCACTAAGTTTGTGGCAAGTTAATTATTATAGCAGCAATAGGAAACTAATACCTACAGTAAGTCAAAATCATTTTCATAGCCTAAGAAAAGAGATCTTTCCCATTCTATCACTAGCAAAAGAGAAAAAATACATTACAAAAATATTTGAGCTTGTGCCCTTGAGTTTTTAGTATTCTTGCTTTTATCGGACACTTTTCTTTGCCAAACTCTTTTTTCACTTGGCTTCTATTATGCTTTTTTCATTGATAATTTATTCCTAACAAGATTTTATTGTAGTAAGTGCCTTGCCTTCCCTTTAGAGATCTAAAAAAGGTCACTAGATGCTTATGGTATGTATAAGGATTCTTCCTGCAAGTCTCATTGCAATTACTATTTATTCAGCCAGTGAATGTTTAAGTTATTCTGTTGATTAACTTGCTTTGCTAAAAACATGAGAACAAAACATTCTCCTTTAGGAATATCGCTTAATATTCTACAGATATTACTTTTATAAACCTAATTGCACTATAGTTTACTCTGTATAATTCTAGATTAGCATCCATCACTTCTATACTTATTGATCAAAAAAGCAAGCTTCTCTTTAGAGAAGTTAGAAACAATAATGCGAATGAACATTTTATTCTTTATAAGACAAAAACACTTTGATTATTCTCTCATTCAAACAAATATGCAGAAAGTATGGAATTTTGATGCAAATGTAATGGCAACATTTTCTCTTTTAAGAATAAAACTTGTTTTCAAGCAGGCAAATTGCTTATAGCAGCACTGCTTATTAACAGTTTAATGCAATCAACATGTGATTTAAAATTTTCTAATAGTCATTTTAAAAAAAGTAAAAAGGAGAGTGTAAAAATAATTTTAATGATACATTTTATTTGGCCTGCTATATGCAAAATACTGTCATTTAACAACTAATCTACAGCATATTATCAATATATTTTATTTACAAAGTCTTCAGCATCTGATGTACATTTTATACTAATAGAGCATTTCAATTTTAACTAGCTTTAATATATCAAGTTCTTTAACATATCAACTTTAATATATAAAGTTCTCAGAAACTAAAATATTGGATTAAACATGTATATAGGATTACTAGTTTAAAAATAGACTATTGAACTAAAGAAGAAATGAAGTATCTCTCATAGTCAACAAAAGAGTCCAAAATGCAGTACTTGAGTGCCATCTCAAAAATGACAGAATTGTCTCTGTTCATTTCCAAGGCAAACCATTCAATATCACAGTAATCCAAGTCTATGTCCTGACCACTAATGATGAAAAACTTAAGGTTAATGGTTCTATGAAGACCTAAAAGACCTTCTAGAACTAACACCAAAAAAGATGTCCTTTTTATCATAGGGAAATTGAATGCAAAAGTAGGACTATGAGGGCTACTCCATTTCTTCAAAGGGATTATTGCCCACAGTAGTAGATATAATGGTCATCTGAATTAAATTCTCCCATTCCGGTCCATTTTAGTTCACTGATTCCTAAAATGTTGACGTTCACTCCTGCCATCTCCTGTTTGACCACTTCCAAATTATCTTGTTCATGGACATAATATTCTAGTTTCCTATGCAATATTGTTCTTTACAGCATTGAACTTTACTTCCAACACCACCACAATCACATCCACAACAGGGCATTGTTTTCACTCTGGCTTCATCTCTTCATTGTTTCAGGAGCTATTTCTCCACTCTTCTGCAGTGGCATATTGGGCACCTACAGACCTGAGGAGTTCATCTTTCAGTGTCATATATTTTTGCCTTTTCATACTGTTCATGAGATTCTCAAGGCAAAAATACTGAAGTGGTTTGCCATTCCCATCTCCAGTACACCACGTTTTGTCAGAACTCTCCACCTTACCTGTCTGTCTTGGGTGACACTACACAGAATGGCTCATAGTTTCATTGAGTTAGACAAGGTTGTGATCCACATGATCAGTTTGGTTAGCTTTCTGTGATTGTGATTTTCATTCTGTCTTCCCTCTGTTGGATAAGAAGCTAGTGGAAGCTTCTTGATGGGAGGGCCTGGCTGTGGGTCTGGAATCAGAGTCTTGTTCTGATGGGAAGGGTAATGCTCAGTAAATCTTTAATCCAATTTTCTGTTGATAGTTCAGTTCAGTTCAGTCACTCAGTCATGTCCAAAACTCTTTGCAACCCCATGAATCACAGCACGCCAGGACTCCCTGTCCATCACCAACTCCCAGAGTTCACTCAGACTCACGTCCATCGAGTCCATGATGCCATCCAGCCATCATATCCTTGGTCGTCCCCTTCTTCTCCTGCCTCCACTCCCTCCCAGCATCAGAGTATTTTCCAATGAGTCAACTCTTCGCATGAGGTGGCCAAAGTACTGGAGTTTCAGCTTTAGCATCATTCCTTCCAAAGAAATCCCAGGGTTGATCTCCTTCAGAATGGACTGGTTGGATCTCCTTGCAGTCCAAGGGACTCTCAACAGTCTTCTCGAACACCACAGTTTAAAAGCATCAATTCTTCAGTGTTCAGCCTTCTTCACAGTCCAACACTCACATCCATACATGACCACAGGAAAAACCGTAGCCTTGACTAGACGGACCTTTGTCAGCAAAGTAATGTCTCTGCTTTTGAATATTCTATCTAGGTTGGTCATAACTTTTCTTCCAAGGAGTAAGTGTCTTTTAATTTGATGGCTGCAGTTACCATCTGCAGTGATTTTGGAGCCCCCCAAAAATAAAGTCTGACACTGTTTCCACTGTTTCCCATCTATTTCCCATGAAGTGATGGGACCGGATGCCATGATCTTCATTTTCTGAATGTTGAGCTTGAAGCCAACTATTTCACTCTCATCTTTCACTTTCATCAAGAGGCTTTTTAGCTCCTCTTCACTTTCTGCCATAAGGGTGGTGTCATCTGCATATCTGAGGTTATTGATATTTCTCCCGGCAATCTTGATTCCAGCTTGTGTTTCTTCCAGTCCAGCGTTTCTCATGATGTACTCTGCACATGAGTTAAATAAGCAGGGTGACAATATACTGCCTTGACGTACTCCTTTTCCTATTTGGAACCAGTCTGTTGTTCCATGTCCAGTTCTAACTGTTGCTTCCTGACCTGCATACAGATTTCTCAAGAGGCAGGTTAGGTGGTCTGGTATTCCCATCTCTTTCAGAATTTTCCACAGTGTATTGTGATCCACACAGTCAAAGGCTTTGGCGTAGTCAATAAAACAGAAATAGATGTTTTTCTGGAACTCTCTTGCTTTTTCCATGATCCAACGGATGTTGGCAGTTTGATCTCTGGTTCCTCTGCCTTTCTAAAACCAGCTTGAACATCAGGGATTTCACAGTTGACGTATTGCTGAAGCCTGTCTTGGAGAATTTTGAGCATTACTTTACTAGCCTGTGAGATGAGTGCAATTGTGCAGTAGTTTGAACATTCCTTGTCATTGCCTTTCTTTGGGATTGGAATGAAAACTGACATTTTCCAGTCCTGTGGCCACTGCTGAGTTTTCCAAATGTGCTGGCATATTGAGTGCAACACTTTCACAGCATCATCTTTCAGGATTTGAAACAGCTCAACTGGAATTCTATCACCTCCTCTAGCTTTGTTCGTAGTGATGCTTTCTAAGGCACATTTAACTTCACATTCCAAGATGTCTGGCTCTAGATTAGTGATCACACCATCGTGATTATCTGGGTCATGAAGATCTTTTTTGTACAGTTCTTCCATGTATTCTTGCCACCTCTTCCTGATATCTTCTGCTTCTGTTAGGTCCATACCATTTCTGTCCTTTATCAGGCCCATCTTTGCATGAAATGTTCCCTTGGTATCTCTAATTTTCTTGAAGAGATTTCTAGTCTTTCCCATTCTGTTGTTTTCCTCTATTTCTTTGCATTGATCATTGAAGAAGCCTTTCTTAGGTGGGGCTGTTTTCCCTCCCTGTTGTTTGGCCTGAAGCCAAACTATGGTAGGGATTATAGCAGTAATGATGACCTTCTCCAAAAGGACTTATGCCAGCACTGTTGTATCCAGTGCCCCTGACCCTTTGGCAGGTAGTGTCAACTCATGACACTGCCAGAAACTCGTGGACACTCACAGGCAACTCTGGCTTGGTCTCTTGTGGGATCACTGCTCCTTTCTCCTGGATCCTGGTGTGGACAAGGATTTGTTTGTGCCCTCCAAGAATCTGTTTCCTTATTCCTGTGGAAGGTGTGTAATCAAATTCCACTGTTCCAAAATTAAATTCCCTGGGAGTTCTCAGTCCCTTTGGCAGATCCCCTGTTGGAGAAATCTCTCATGGGTTGTAGAACTTTCATAACAATGTAAAAACTTCTTTGGTGTAAGTGTTCTCCAGTGTGTGGGTTGTCTGCTCAGTGGCTCTATCATGGAGCTGTGGAAAATTCTTAAAGAGATGGGAATACAAGACCACCTTACCTACCTCCTGAGAAATCTGCATTCAGGTCAAGAAGCAACAGTTAAAAAGGACATGAGCAGTGGACTGATTCCAATTTGAGAAAAGAGTGTATCAAGACTGTTTATTGTCACTCTGCTTATTTAACTTATAGGCAGAGTACATCATGAGAAACACTGGGCTGCATGAAGCACAAACTGGAATCAAGATTGCCCGGAGAAATATCAACAACCTCAGATATGCAGATGACACCATCCTTATACAAAGAGGAATTAAAGAGCCTCTTGATGAAAGAGGAGAGAGAAAATGTTGACTGAAAATTCAACATTCAAAAAGCTAAGATTATGGCATCTGGCCCCATCACTGCATGGCAAACAGAAGTGGAAACAATGGAACAGTGAGAAACTATTTATTTTCTTGGGCTCCAAAATCACGGCAGATGGTGACTGCAGACATGAAATTAAGACACTTGCTCCTTGGAAGAAAAGCTATGACCAACCTAGACAGCATATTAGAAAGCAGAGACATGACTTTAGCAACAAAGGTCCATCTAGTCAAAGCTGAGTTTTTTCCAGTAGTCATGTGAGTATGTGAGAGTTGGACCATAAAGAAACCTGAGCACCAAAGAAATGATGCTTTTGAACTGTGGTGTTGGAGAAGACACTTGGGAGTTCTTTGGACTGCAAGGAGATCCAATCAGTCAGTCCTAAAGGAAATCAGACTTGAATATTAATTGTAAGACTGATGCTGAAGCTGAAGGTCCAATACTTTGGTCAACTAATGTGAAGAACTGACTCCTTAGAAAAGACCTTGATGCTGGGAAAGACTGAAGGCAAGGGAGGGGACAAGGACAACAGAGGATGAGATGATTGGATGGCATCACCAACTCAATGGCCATGAGTTTGAGCAAACTCCAGGAGTTGTTGCTGCTCAGGGAAGACTCACATACTGCAGTCCATGGGGTCACAAAGAGTCAGACATGACTGGGCTGATTGAACTGAAATGATTTTCATAAATATACCTAAAAGTCGAGATGTTTGAGGTGTATTGGCAGTGTTCCATCAAATATAAAATTCCCCAAATATTTTCCTCATTGTTTTATCCATTTTTTTAGTCAAGAAAGTTATGCTTCATTCAAGAACTTGACAGGAAAGCACCTTCTCATGGTTACGTCATGTTAAAGGACATAGAATACAAGAAACCACAACACATATTCAGTGCAATAAAAACAATGAGATAGGTTTGAAATGAGATTAGGTAATTAGAAAATGCAGAATTAACATATTAATAAGCTAATAGTGGCAAATATTTTCACAGACTAATATATTGATGTATTTTATTCAATATTGTAATTATATTTAATTAGGCATTGGGCTCCAAAATCACTGCAGATGGTGACTGTAGCCATGAAATTAAAAGACGCTTACTCCTTGGAAGAAAAGTTATGACCAACCTAGATAACATATTCAAAAGCAGAGAATACATTACTTTGCTGACTAAGGTCCATCTAGTCAAGACTATGGTTTTTCCAGTAGTTATGTATGGATGTGAGAGTTGGACTGTGAAGAAGGCTGAGCACCGAAGAATTGATGTTTTTGAACTGTGGTGTTGGAGAAGACTGTTGAGAGTCCCTTGGACTGCAAGGAGAGCCAACCAGTCCATTCTGAAGGAGATCAGCCCTGGGATATCTTTGGAAGGAATGATGCTAAAGCTGAAACTCCAGTACTTTGGCCACCTGATGTGAAGAGTTGACTCATTGGAAAAGACTCTGATGCAGGGAGGGACTGGGGGCAGGAGGAGAAGGGGACGACAGAGGATGAGATGGCTGGATGGCATCACTGATTCAATGGACATGAGTCTGAGTGAACTCCAGGAGTTGGTGATGGACAGGGAGGCCTGACGTGCTGCAATTCATGGGGTCGCAAAGAGTCAGACAGGACTGAGTGACTGAACTGAACTCAACTGAAGCATTGCTAATTTCAGAAACAGTTATTTTATGTGAAAAAAAATAAAGAGATAGTCTTGTATTAGACTATCACTCTTCTACCATAGAGAAGAATGGGCAAAAAACCTCTGCACATTAAAGATTATTTGATTTGGATTATTAAAAAAAAAAACAAACAATGATCTGCTGCAACATAGGAAAAGTTGTAGCTGTGACACGCTTTGTTTTCAGTATTTTGAATGATATGAAGCTTGNGAAATTAAGGAAAATGCTAAAATTTTCCAGAAATCACATGGTATTTTGATAATTTGCAAGGTCAAATAAATCCAGGGAAATTTTTAGCATTTCTGTTCTTTAAAGAAGAAGATAGTCTCAATGTCTAAAAGAACAGTGACATGAAATTATTTTGTTAGTTCCACAAGGGTTTATTGTTATTCCATTTAGAAATCACCCCTGGGCAGTGAAGAATTGGTTTCTGTGTTTAGTATGTAAAATTTGGGAAGCAGTAAAAGAGATTTGCATTAAATTTTTTACACTTTGGAAAGTTTGCTCTCTGGAGATTTTGATAACAGATTTATCAAATCTTTTATACCAAAGATTGGCAAGAAAATAGATCCTTTCCTTCTCTTTAAAAAAGTACAGACTTGAAAATCACACACACATACAAACCTTCTTGATTTGCACTTAAACTGAAGAAAAGCTATAGGCTTCTTCTGGAGTCTTTATAGAATTGTTTCCTTCCTTAGTTATTTTGAGGCAGTGAGTGAGATGCTCCTGTACAGTATCATTGAGGAACACTTGTAACAGAATAAAAAAAAGAAAAAATCCTGATCTGGAGTAACCATCCTATGAAAGATAAGAACCTCTAGTGTAAATCCTACTAGCCTGGGTGCTAGAGGAGACACTGTTGTACTGCTTAATTATATCCTGTCATGAAAAATACACAAGTATGAAGGTGCTTAGGTATTTGTCTCAATCTTAAAGAATTTGCTTAATTTTTAGTAGGTACAAAAAATGAAAAGTACTGAACAACAACAAAAGAGTTGTCTCAATGCACTGAGAGTGGAAATAAGCATGGATCCCACATTTTCAACAGCTTGTATCTGTTTGGTATACACTACTCAAATGTTTATCAAAATGTCTTTAAAACAATCTTTCTTATTTCCACAAAAGTCAGGCATATACATATGTATAAATGTGTGTAAACATAAAAAGGTATATATAGGTAGATAGATTCATGAAAGAGAGGAAAATAATAAAACAGAGAAAAAGAGGACAACAATAGAATGGGAAAGACTAGAGATCTTTTCAAATAAATAGAGATGCCAAAAGAGTCTTTCGTGCAAAGAAATAATATCCCCACACAATAAAGAACAGAAATGGTATGGATCTAACATAGCAGAAGATATTTAGAATAGGCAGCAAGAATACAAAGAATTATACAACAAAAATATTGATGATCCAGATAATGACGATGGTGTGATTGCTCACCTAGAGCCAGATCCTGGAGTGCGAAGTCAGTGGGCCTTAGGAAGGATCACTACGAACAAGCTAGTGGAGGTGATGGAGTTTCAGCTGAGATATTTCAATACCTAAAAGATGATGCTGTGAAAGAGATGCACTCAATATGCAAGCAAATTTGGAAAACTCAGTAGTGGCCAAAGGACTGGAAAAGGTCAGTTTTCATTCCAATCCCAAAGAAGGGCAATGCCAAAGAATGTTCAAAGCACCAAACAGTTGTACTCATTTCACATGCTAGCAAAGAAATGCTCAAAATTCTCCAAGCCAGGCTTCAACATTTTGTGAACTGAGAACTTCCAGATATTCAAGCTGGATTTAGAAAAGGCAGAGGAACCAGAGATCAAATTGCTAACTTTTGTTGGATTATAGAAAAAGCAAGAGAGTTCCAGATAAACATCTACTTCTGATTCATTGACTATGCTAAAGCTGTTGACTGTGTGGATAACAAGAAACTATGGAAAATTCTTCAAGAGATGGGAATACCAGACCACCCTTACCTGCCTCCTGAGGAATCTGTATGCAGGTCAAAAAGCAACAGTTAGAAATGGACATGGAACAACAGACTCCTTGGGAAAGGAGTACATTAAGCCTGTATATTGTCACTCTGCTTATTTGACTAATATGCAGAGTATATCATATAAAATGCAGGGCTGGATGAGACACAAGCTGGAATCAAGATTGCCGGGAGAAATATCAATAACTTCAGCTATGCAGATGACACCACCCTTATGGCAGAAAGTGAAGAAGAACTAAAGGTTTCTTGATGAAAGTGAAAGAGGAGAGTGAAAAGAGTGAAAATGCTGGCTAAAACTCAACATTCAAAAAACAAGGATCATGACATCCAGTCCCATCACTTCATGGCAAATCGAAGGGAAACAATGGAAACAGTGACAGACTTTATTTTCTTGGGCTCCAAAATCACTGCAGATGGTCACTGCAGCCATGAAATTACAAGATGCTCGCTCTTTGAAAGAAAAGTCATAGCTTTTCTAGACAGCATATTAAAAAGCAGGGGTATCACTTTGCCTTCAAAGGTCCATCTAGACAAAGCTATGGTTTTTCCAGTAGTCATGAATGTATGTATATGAAAATTGGACAATAAGGAAAGCTAAGCCCTGAAGAATTTATGCTTTTGAGCTGTGGCATTGGAGAAGACTTGAGAGTCCCTTGGGCTGGAGGACTCATACTGAAGCTGAAGCTCCAATACTTTGTCCATCTGATGTGAAGAGCCAACTCAGTGGAAAAGACCCTGACACTGGCAAAGATTGAAAGCAGGAGGAGAAGGAGAGAACTGAGGATGAAATGGCTGAATGGTATCCTGAGCTCAGTGGACATTAGTTTGAGCAAGCTAAGCGAGATGGTGAAGGACAGGGAAGCCTGGCGTTCTACAGTCCATGGGATTGCAAAGAGTAGACACGACTGAGCTATCCATAATGCCAGTTACAAGGTTTTGTCAGTCTTACAATTAATAAGCTGAAATCCATACCAGTTTTGCTAAATAGGAAACTGAGGATCATCTCATAAACTTTGATCTAGTTTAAGTGAATTCCCTATTTTCTACTGTATACTAATAAAGTGACAAATATAATTCCATTGTCTCTGGCACTTTGCTTGTGGAAATCTGTGTTAAACTTAGAGATGAAATAATTTAGTACAATCAGCTTTAATTGCATTGCATCAATCTTTTCATCTCTTATTTCTCAGAAGAGATCTTGATCCAACATTGATTGCTCTGGTCTCTATTTTTTCTGATATTAATATTTCCACTAAAAATTGTGAGTATGCTTTCATTTCCTTGTGTGGATGTTGTTTCCCACATAATCTTTGTGCATACTTTTGGACCAAATTTTAGTACAATTTAAATAACTAACATGTTTTATTAACAACTTGTGAAAATCAATGTCTCTCCAATCAAAATATTTGTTTTGCCTGCTGCCTTGTTATTATTAGTTGCTTTGGTTTTACTTTTACATATTTCTCTTTTAGATATTTGTGTTTTCCAGTTATTTATGGTGTAGGTCTTATGGGTTTGTTTTCTTCTTGTGGTTCATTTTGTGTATTATAAGAAATATTTAGACAGTAGTGTAGTAACTCTTGGGCTTCCCTTATAACTCAGTTGGTAAAGAATCTGCTTGCAATACAGGGGACCCTGGTTCAATTCCTGGGTTGGGAAGATACATTGGAGAAGAGATAGGCTACCCACTCCAGTATTCTAGGCCTTCCTTTGTGGCTCATCTAGTAAAGAATCTGCCTGAAATGCAAGAAATCTGTGTTCAAGCCCTGGACTGGGAAGATCCCCTGGAGAAGGGAAAGGATATACACTCCAGTATTCTCTGCTGGAGAATTCCATGGACTGTATAACTCTTAAAATGTTATTACAAAATTGTATTTATTTTTTTCATTTATTAATTCATTAAAAATATATTTATTGACATCTGATACTGGCATGATATCTTTCTACACTAATACAAACATAATATGTCCAACATTAAGGGTTTTGTTTAATTGTGGGTAATTCAGAGATGTTAAGTAGAATTTTATAACATCATGATGTTAAAATAATAAAAAAGAGATTGATTCTATTGACAGAAACAAAGCAAAAGCTAACCTCATTGTTTCATCACACCAATGGAAAATGCAAATGCTTTATTAAGTACAAAATCAAACACAGTTGTAATGATATCCAAGCATTAGGAAGTTGAGTAATAAGGAATTTTCTAATGGTTAATTTCTAATTTATAGTTAACACATTTACTCTAATGATTAATTTCTTACATAGGGTTCTGATATTCCAGTCCCTCTTTATAGATATTTGACTCTGATCCTGCAGGTGTTTTGAGTCCCCCAATGTCAGAGACATTGGACCGAGAGAAAAGAGGGGTATATGGGATATTAACCTCTAAATGTTTTCCATACCAGCTGTTGGAAAGAATTATACTATTCCCAAACTATCTATGAACTATTTTAGTAATTCTTTAAAAAGTATTTTTTTCACCTCTGCAAAGCAGTCCTTCATTCCAACCTCAAATACAACTTCAAATAGAGAAGAGTTATCCTTCCTAATGTGTTTAATTAATTCTTAGTCATTTACAACATGTTGAGAAGTACTGTTAATATATAAACATATACTAATGAATCAATAATAAAGAGTAAGTTTTGAGCAAAAGTTGTGTTTTTTTTTAATTAAACAAAGGTAGTGCTATCTTTATTCTGTCTTCCTTTTCTCTGAGCGCTCATACTTCAGATCCTTTTAAAATGTCTTCATGACCCAGATAATCACGATGGTGTGATCACTCACCTAGAGCCAGACATCCTGGAATGTGAAGTCAAGTGGGCGTTAGAAAGCATCACTACGAACAAAGCTAGAGGAGGTGATGGCATTCCAGTTGACCTATTTCAAATCCTGAAAGATGATGCTGTGAAAGTGCTACACTCAATATGCCAGCACATTTGGAAAACTCAGCAGTGGCCACAGGACTGGAAAAGGTCAGTTTTCATTCCAATCCCAAAGAAAGGCAATGCCAAAGAATGCTCAAACTACCACACAATTGCACTCATCTCACACGCTAGTAAAGTAATGCTCAAAATTCTCCAAGCCAGGCCTCAGCAAAACGTGAACCATGCACTTCCTGATGTTCAAGCTGGTTTTAGAAAAGGCAGAGGAACCAGAGATCAAATTGCCAACATCT